>CABHPR010152220.1:23127-34740 GCA_902168415.1 Peromyscus melanophrys | reverse complement strand
TGTGTGTGTGTGTGTGTGTGTGTGTGTGTGTGTGTGTGTGTGTGTGTAGATGAACAAGCTAAGGTCGAAGTGAAGATAAACATTAGGGTAGAAATGTAAAATTATTTCCAAATGCCTATCTTCCCATTGGATGCCCCCTGTTCCTTTTATGTTTTCCCTTCACTGGGTAGTTCATTCACCAGTCATTTATTGAGTGCCTACCATGTGCCAGGCAGTGAGCCAGACACCGAGGATACAAAGATAAATAGCACTCTGTCTATTCCCTACAGTGTTCAGCATTTCTGTCTCTTGGAAGGGGGTAGTCTCATGAATGTTAAGTGCAGTTTAATTGATGATATTGTCTGGCTGCTTGTATCCAACTAGAACTGTATTGGTCTGTCCTGACTGTTTTGCCTCTCTGACCCTGAGCCCAGCTAACACCCTACCTTCCCACTTCCCAGCCTGGGGATAAGAGAAAGCTTCCTGATGCCTTTACCAGCCTTAGCAAAACTGAAAAGGAAGAAGCTACAGTCTCTCAGCGTTAATGTTTATCCATAGCTAACTTGCTTTTCATTCTCAGTGAGTCAGACATGGTGTTTATTCATCAGAGATGTATTCTGTCTGCCAGATACTGTGCTGGCAACAGTGAGGAAGTCATAAAGTGAGTAAGACCCTTGCCCTCCAGAGTTAGCAGATCTACACAGTTGCTTTCTTTCTAGCTTCAGCTTTCCTCACCGCTAAGAGCAACATTGAACTCCAGCAAGACAGGACAACATTCTTTACCCACCTGTCTGTCCCCTTCCACGCCTCCCCTAATAAGTGACCCATCAGAATTGCAGCCTCACAGGGCTTGGTGGTTCATGCCTATCATCCCAACACTTGGAAGGCAGGTGCAGTTGGATCTCTAATTTTGAGGCCAGGCTGAACTGTACAGCAAGAGACCCTCCATAAAAATGTAAAAATAAAATAAATTAATAAATATGCTTGTCAAATCCAGAAGCCTTTCACCTATCCTCCCAATTTGGTTTTGTTTGGAGAGAAGAGCTCATGATACAGCTCAGGTTGACCTCAAACTTTCTATGTACCTGAGACTGGCTTTGATCATCCTGGTTCCTGAGTGCTGAGATTACAGGGATATGCCACCCTGCCTATCATATGTTTTTAACCTCTGACCTTTGATTAACTGTGTAACTTGACAGATATGCTCCACCTTTTATTATGAATCTGAGAAGATTTTGAAAGGAGCCACAGTGCCTATTATTCTCTCCTCACTGGTCCTAGGAATCTAGAAACTGTTGCCTCTAAGCCTTGAATAGATATGATCCTCTTGGTGCCACCCGCTCTGTTAAGTCCTTTAGAAGGCTTCCTATCTTTTTGGGAGGGTGAATTGTTTTCAAGATGGTTTTTTTTTTTTCTGTGTAACAGCCCTGGCTGTCCTGGAACTCACTCTGTAGACCATACTGCCCTTGAACTCACAGAGATCCACCTCCTGAATGCTGGGACTAAAGGTATACACCACCATACCTGGCTCACCTCTTTCTTGTTAGGACCAATTCTATCATCTTTTGGCATGCCTCCTGAACTGTTGTTAATAGAGGTGGGTTTTTTGTTTGTTTTGTTTTGTTTTTTGAGATTTGGTATCCAAGATGGCCTATATCTCAACTCAGTAGGTAGTGGAGGACGTCCTAGAACTTCTGGTCCTTCTGCCTCCATCTTCCCAGTGCTGTGATTACAGGTGTGTACCATCGTGCTCAGTTTATGCAGTGCTGGAGATGGAATCCAAGGCTTCCTGCAGGCAATGCAGGCACTCTACCAACTGAGCTATACTTCCAGCCCTAGCAGAGCATTTAGGACACAGAATTGCACATATAGTACAGGTGTGTTTGGGCACCTCCTTTCCAGGCTGTAATGACCTAGATTTGATTCCCTTTCCATGAGTTTGGGAAGGTGTTGGAAAAGCTGGATATACTATTGAGATCAGAGAAGTAGGAGAAGTCATATTCATTAACATGGCAAATATTTTTTAAATTTCTGCTGTATGCCAGGCCTTATTTCATTTAGAACCTTTTCCTGTTCTATAAAGTAGACTGAGACTAGACATGAATGGGTAGGTTTTTTGTTGTTGTTGTTGTTGGTTGATTGGTCATTGAAGCAGGGTCTCATGTAACACAGGCTGGCTTTAAACTCCATATGTAGCTGAAGATGACTTTGAATTCTTGTTTCTCCTGCTTCTCCCCAAGTGCTAGAATTATAGATGTGTGATACCATGCCTAGCTTTTAGATAGGTGTATTTTAAAGCAACTAGAAAAAAATGACTGAAATGTAGACCTGTCACTGATATTAGCAGACACATGCGCTAGGAATTGGGGTATTGAGAGAAGATGGAGGTATCCTGGTTAAGATTGAATGGCAGGCAAATCCTATAAAACATGTGGGGCCCAAACAGCCCCCATGTCTGCCTCCCTAAATCAGTCCTGAGGTTAAATGTGTACCTTCCCTCACTCCAGACATGCTGACAGAAGTACTACCCTCCCTCCCCTGGGCCTAGCCAACCCAGCAGTGATAGGTCACTCAAAGCCTCATTGGTTCACTCTTCATCTGTTTGTAAGAGGAAAAACAGGCTTGGCCTCGGAGCCTGGCACTACCAGCTTTGGCCACTCTTGATTATTTGCCTCCAGTTCCCACCCCACTTCTCTGACCCTCTAGTCCTGAACCCTCTGCCTATCACCCTCCCCCAGCCCAGCTGCTGCATGTGCCAACCCCTACCCAGCAGAAAATGAGGCTCTTGGAAGGGGATAAATGGAGGTTCTGTGTGGGCTTGCAGCTGAAATGGCCCTGTGCACAGCCACAGATGGGCCTTTGCTCCCCCTCCACATTTCTGCATCAACAAAGCATGACCTTGTTTAGATGACAGTCCCCCATGTTTCCCCCATGACAATGTTTGCCTTGCCTTTGCCTCCTAGTGGGCTGCCTCAGGACATCTCTGTTCCCTGAGATTGGGAAAGGGTGGTGGGGTGGGAAACATTACATCCATCAAAAGTCTATTAGGGCCTTCTCCGTTCAGATACACGTGAAGTCTGAGATGGGAATTGGGAAACCAGAAGATGAAATAGTGTGGGGCACTTAAGGACCTACTGCCCAAACCAGAAGTCCTGGTTTCTGGACTTGGCTTTGAGCATCTCTGCTGCCTTGACCATCCCTTGGCCAGGTGCTGGGACACAGAAACAAACTGAACTCTGCCTTTCTGAAAGAGCTCTGGGGTTACTTAACTTGGGGCTACAGTCCACTATGTCAGATGGAATTAACAATGTCTGCCTCCTCCCTCCTTTGCTAGGATGGCCAAGGTGATGGAATGGGATGAGGAACAGCCTGTAAGTGACAAGGTGATATGAACAGCTGTGCTTAGTCAGTGCTAAGCCCAGTGGGCTCTCTCTGCCTCCATTGCTGTGTTGTGTGCACAGTAGTGCATAGAAGTGAGCAGGAACAGGGTTATTTCCACCCTACCTGGCCAGAAATGCACAGGGTCTCCAGAGCACTCCAGAAGGGCAGCTCGGCAACTTTGGAAATAAGATCAAGGCTTGAAAAGGTGTGTACATGGCCAAGGGCTGACTGGAAGCAGAGGCAGAGCCTGATTTCCTTCTTGGGGCTGGCAGCTCTGAAGCCTGTGTTCTACTGCTGTGTACTGAACAGAAGAAAGCAAAGGAACACTGGGTGGTGGTGGCTTACGCCTTTAATCCCAGCACTCGGGAGGCAGAGGCAGGTGGATCTCTGTGAGTTCGAGGCCAGCCTGGTCTACAGAGCGAGGGACAGGCACAAAGCTACACAGAGAAACCCTGTCTCGAAAAGCCAAAAAAAACCCAAACAAACAAAAAAAAAAAAACCAAAGGAGGCTGCAGGCTTGGGTCCTCGACTAATAGTGAAAATTGTTTCCATCCTCATTTCCGAGACAGAAAGTCAGTTTGAGGGGCAATCACTAGTCACTGGGCTGTCCCTGAACCCTATTCTCTGCATTTCATCTCTCACCACTAGCCCTGTCCCCGGTAATCAGACTCCTCTCAGTCCTATTAGCAGTAACTTACTCAGCTTTACTTTCTCTGGCCTTCCTTTGCAGAGGTGGTGCGGAGCTCCTGTTTGATGGAGTAAAAAAACATCAAGTTACCTTGCCTGAGCAAGAGGGACCTTGTGAGTATTGGATTTCCTGGCTGCTCTTTGGGGCCACTGGGCATGAATGGGTCTGTGGTTCAAGTAGAAACAGTTAGGATTGTCCTGGCCAGTAGCAAAGCAAGAAGAAGCTGCAAAGTATGTTTTCCTCTCCTTGCTGGGGTTGGCCAGCTCTGCAAGAAGGAGTGAGAAATTGATCTTCACATGGAGAATGGCTGGATCAGTGGCTCATCTGTTAGGAGCACTGGATGCTCTTGCAGAGAGCCCAGGTTTAGTTCCCAGCACCCACACATCTGTAACTCCAGTCTCAGGGGATTCAGGATCTTCTTCTGATCTCTGTGGGCACATATGCAGGCAAAACACTCATACAAGCCAGATGTGGTAGTGTTCACCATAAATTCTAGCATTTGGGGAAGCAAAGGCAGGAAGGCCAGGTAGATCTCTGAGTTTGAGGTTAACCTGTTCCACATAGAGAGATCCAGGCTAGGCAGGGCTACACAATGAGGCATTATCCCCCCCCCACGTTGGGGTGGGGAGGGGGGGGGGGGGGTTGAGACAGTATTTCTCTGTATAGCTCTGGATGTCCTGGAATTCACTCTATAGACAATGCTGGCCTCGAACTCACAGGAATCCACCTGCCTCTGCCTCCCAAGCGCTGGAATTAAAGGTGTGCTGCACCACCACCACCACCACCACCACCACCACCACCACCACCACCACCGCCCAGCTTGAGACCTTGTCTTTTTAAGACAGGGTTTATCTGTGTAGCTTTGGAGCCTTTCCTGAAACTCGCTCTGTAGACCAGGCTGGCCTCTAACTCACAGAGATCTGCCTGGCTCTGCCTCTCGAGTGCTGGGATTAAAGGAATGTGCCACCACTGCCTGGCCATTGTTTTTTGTTTGTTTGTTTGTTTGTTTGTTTTTCAAGACAGGGTTTCTCTGTGTTGTTTTGGTGCCTGTCCTGTGTGCGGCACCATCGCCCAGCTGAAACGTCTTAAAAAAACAGGCTGGGTGGTGGTGGCAGTGGCGCACACCTTTAATCCCAGCACTTGGGAGGCAGAGCCAGGTGGATTTCTGTGAGTTCAAGGCCGGCCTGGTCTACAGAGTGAGATCCAGGACAGACACCAAAACTACACGGAGAAACCCTGTCTGGAAAAACCAAAAACAATGGGTTGGAGAGATGGCTGAGCAGTTAAGAATACTGACTGCTCTTCCAGAGGTCCTGAGTTCAATTTCCAGCAACCACATGGTGGCTCACAACCATCTGTAATGAGATCTGATGCCTTCTGGTATGAAGGCATGCATGCAGACAGAACACTGTATACAAAATTAAATCTTAAAAAATAAAAAATAGAACAAAAAAAACCCCACTCGTATGAATAAAATAAACAAATCTTTAAAAACATGCTGGGCATGATGGCACACGCCTTTTATCCCACTCAGGGGCAGAAGCAGGAGGATCTCTGAATTTTAGGCCAACCTTGTTTACCCAGCAGGCTCCAGGACAGCACAAGAGAGACCTTGTCTCAAAAAGACAAACACAAAATTAAAAAGAGGGTTCAGCAAATAAAGATGCTTGCCACCAAGCCTGATAGCTTAGTTCTGAGCTCCAGGACCCACGTGGCAGAAGGAGAGAACCCTCAGGTTGTCCTCTGACCTCCACGTGTATACAGCGGATACAACAACAGAAAAGGAGTTTATTAAAATACCAGTTTGGGCTGAAGATGGAGCTTAGCTGTC
The DNA here is from genome assembly GCA_902168415.1 of Peromyscus melanophrys. NCBI lineage: Eukaryota > Metazoa > Chordata > Mammalia > Rodentia > Cricetidae > Peromyscus > Peromyscus melanophrys. Next base: position 28,861 of record CABHPR010152220.1, on the reverse strand, counting down.
GATTTGCCCAACATTCATAAAATCCTTTGTTTCACCCCCAGCTCTGAATAAACCAGGCCTAAAACTGGGTGACCCTGTAATGTCAGCACTCAGGAGGTAGAGGAGGATGACCAAAAGTTCAAAGTTAGAGAGTTTGAAGCTGGGCCTGGGGTACATAAGAGACTGTGTGCAAACTCAAGTACCACAAGTTATGCTTTATCTCCTCACGCAGTGACACAAAACTATACACATTTTCACAATTCCATCCCTGTGTGACTCACTAAATACTCAGCAAGTGTCTCTTGAGTAGTAATCATTTCTTCTTCTTGACCTTAGTAGTGACGTCTTCTTTGTTCTGGTTCCTGCCTGTGACTGACCCAAGAGGTAGCTGCCCGTTTCCACTGGTTGATTAGTTGTTTCATTCACTGATGGACGTAGGAGCTCTCTTTGTGTAGCCCAGGCTGTCCCTTTTCCTCTGTTGCACCATCACAGGCATGCCTCGCTCCTGCTCAAGTCAAGTTAAAAAGTAGCTGGCAAGGGAGGGCAGGAGCTGAGCAGCAGTTCCTCCTGGGCGCTTTAAACTGCTTAGCATGCATTTCACAGCCTCTCTGGGGCCAGCTGTTCCTTTCTCTGCTCTCCAGGCCTGTTTGCTGATCCCTTTCCTACCTCCCTCCTCTCCCCTCCCCTCCCAGTCCCTGTGCAAAATTGCTTTTGAAAAGATCCACTTTCTGCTTAATTAAACAATGAGGAGCGTCCCCTCACACATCTGTAAACCTCCTTCTGAGGCCAGTTTAGCCCACAAACTGCTCCATTCTTACCCCCATTCACTTGTAAATGGAGCCTCTGAGGTTCCCTCCACCCCTCTTCTCTTTCATTCCACCCATGCCAGCTCTTTCTTCTCCCTTTAGCTCAGGCCTGGGGTGGGAATCCCAGAAGAGTCCTGCCTTGGAGCCCGAGCTGGTAGACTTGGTAGGGAAGGGGTAGTTTAACTTATGGATGAGATTTAGAGGCCCAGGTGGAGGTGAGAAAACGTGAGTGTTGGCATGGGCCCTGTGCTCCAGCAGCCCAGGGGACAGGGATAGCATAAGACACACTTCTGCATGGGAGAAAGCGCTTCAGATGGAGCAGCCCTTGTCTCCTGTGTGTTCACAGGCTGAAGGAGGCCCTGTGGCAGCCAGGGCTATTTCTCTTCAACTCTGAGGGGCAGTGGTTCCCCAGTTTCCTAATGCTTTGATCTTTTAGTACAGCTCCTCACGTGCTGACCCCAGCCATACAGTTGTTTCGTTGCTGCTTCATAACTGTAATTTTGCTGCTGTTGTGTATTGTAAGGTAAATATCTGATAAGGAAGATATCTGATATGCCAGCCCCTGAAGGGGTCACAACCCACAGGTTGAGAACAGCTGATCTAAGGAGCCCTGCCAGTGGGGGCTGTCAGTATCTCCTAAGCAAGGAAGGTCTACTGGGGCAAGGGATTCTGGGTGGAGGTTCCTTTTTCTTTCTTATTTTATCACATAAGGTTACCTAAGACCATTTTCATGCCAAGTATATAATGTACTTTGAGTATATTCCTTCACTTTTGTGACCCCCCCCCCCCAGTAAGTCTTTTTTGAGGTAGGTTCTCATGGAACCCAGGCTGGCCTATAAACTTGCTGGTTAGCCAGGGATGACCTGGTCTTCCTGCTTCAACCTCCCAAGTGCCGGGATTACTGGCTCTTGCCACCAAGTCTAGCCTAATGAAAGGTTCACTCTATGACGGACACACCGTGGTTCCTACGGCATGGCCATCTGTAGGTCAGGGCTCTGGCAGCCCAGAGGATGAGGGATCAAGACTCGAGTGCACCCGTCTGTTGAGTATTCCCTGTGTGTTTGATGCTGATGTCCTGCTGCTAGCATTTCGCCTTAATCCTCATAGCAACCCTTTGGAGTGTTGGTTATTATCTACATTGTCAGGATAAATGATACCAATACATGGAAGTGAAGTGACTTGCCCGAGGCTATGTAGCCCTCAATGCAAGCCTCTCTATTTGACCTTTAACTGTCCACCACATCGCAGCAGCTCCTCTCCCTGCTGTCCTCTGATGGGCCAACCAGGTCCAAGGCCTCTTGCACTGGAAACCTTACATTAGGGTACCCTCTTCCTCCCCAGCTGAGTATGTGGCTACCTATGGCATGCACAGCCTTGGAGTGTGAGTCTTCCCACACAGCTTGCCCCAGGAGCTGGACCAACCACTGGCGTCTTACAGAGCTGACCACCTAAAATGGGAGGAAGACGGTGGGAGTGATGGTGTGTGCCTGTAGCCCCAACTACATGGGAGGCTGAGACAAGTATTGTCTGAGGCAGGACCTCAGACCAGCCTGGGCAACCTGGGAAGGGAGACCAATGTGTGGGCCCCACCTTTCTTAGTTCTTTTTTTGTTTTCTTTCTCTTTTTTCTTCCTTGCTTGCTTGCTTGCTTGTTTTCTTGCTTTCTTTTTGGTTTTGTTTTGTTTTGTTTGTTTGTTTTGTTTTTTGAGACAGGGTTTCTCTACATAGCCCTAACTGTCCTGGAACTGACTCTGTAGACCAAGCTGGCCTCGAACTAACTCACAGAGATCTGCCTGCCTCTACCTCCCGAGTGCTGGGACTAAAGGTGTGCACCACCGCCTCCCGGCTCTACCCTCTCCTATTTCTGTTGCTCCCATCTGGCTTCCAGTGAGCACATAGCATATCCCACAGAAGGCCCCAGCACTACCTGATTTGTGGTACACCTCTCTCTAAGGCCAGGGTTCTGGGCGGTGGGCAGAGCATGTGGAAAGCCAACATACTGCAGAGTCCAGAGGAGACAGATCCTTTCCCTGGATTCAGGAATAATTGATAGTCTAGGTACAACTCCAAGATTGTCTTATTTGATCCTTATATCAACGCATTCTTTTTTCAAAAAAGTTTATCTTATTTTATGTGTATGAGTGTTTTGCCTACATATAAAACTGTGCACCATGTGCATGCTTGGTACATCAGAACAGGGCATCAGATCCCCAAGGACTGGAGTTGTAGATGATTTTGAAATGCCATATGGGTGATGAGAATGAGACCCGGATCCTCTGCAAGAGCAGCTAGTGCTTTTAACCATTTAACCATCTCTCCAGATCTGCATTGTTTGTGCAAAATTTTTAAAAGTGTGTGTGTGTGTGTGCGCGTGCGCGCGCGCCTGGCAGAGGAGACTAGAAGTGGGTATCAAATCCTGGAGATGAATTGAAAGTGGTTGTGAGCTGCCCAGCATGGGTGCTGGGAACCCAAGTCTAGTCCTCTGGGGGAGTAGCAAGCACTCTTGACTGCTGAGCCCTCTCTCCAGCCCAGTAACAATGCAGCCTTACCTCATTTTTCTTTTTTCAAGAGAGCTGAGGCTCTGAGAATTCCCTTCCTGGGTCATTTAACTAGGAAGGAATGGAGTCCAACTCAAAACTAAGCTGGCAGGCATGGTGATGTGCACCTGCCATCCCAGGACTGAGGAGATGGCAGCCCTGGGATTGGGATTTCTCAGCTACACAGCAAGTTCAAGGCCAGCCTGGCTCCATGAGACTCTTGTCTCAGGTGAAGAGTTATGACTGTCACCTTCTCCCTTCCCACTGGTGTTCTGCTGGCAATAGAGTTGTGAGAACAACATCCCTGAGCTTCAGACTCCGCTCTGGGAATAGCAGTGGGAGTGCCATGTTGTATGGCAGGACAGAGAAGCTTGGAGACAGGGACCAGGAGACACATACCTCATCAGCACCACTAGGGTTTAGGAGGAGGGAGCAACCTCACTTGGAGCAGGCCTTCCCCGGGGCTCTGATGCGGATCTTCCTGCCTTCTCCATTCTGCTGTCTTGAACCTGCCAGTTGCATGGCGCCTCAGCTCTTCCCATATGTGCTTCCTTCTGTCCAGAAAGCTTCCCCCACCCAAGCCCATTCATCCTAAAGCTTCAGTGTTAACACTCTTGGAAAGGCTTTTCCTGTCCCAAAGGAGTTAGCACGCACCACAGCTAATTAAGTAATGTCTGCCGCCTCTGCTGCCCTCTCACAAGGAAGGCTCTGTGTCCATCTTGCTGGCCACCATCACCCTAGTGCCTGGCACAGGATAGTTGCTCAATAAATGTTTGTCTTGTAAATGGTGGCTGCAGGAGGAAATCGTGCCCAGGAGGAGTGGAAAGAAGGAAGATAGTGAGAAGGTGAAAGTAAGGTTCTCTATCCCCATCTACCCCAGAGCCACCCCAAGCCACCAGTCCCTGACTCTGCTTAACCCTTCCTCCTCCCCTGGGCGCCTTTGGAAGCCGACCATCTGGCTTGGAGCATATTTGCATATTGTCTGGGCCTCAGCAAGCCAAGCAAGATGTCCCCGGGGGTGCGTTTCAGGCCAGGCTGAGTGGCCCTTACAGCCTGAGAAGGGAGCCATGAGTTCCACCTCTCCCCACCCCCAAATCCAGGCACAGGGACAATACAGGCTGCTGTGATGCAGCAGCCTCACCATGGTAACAAGCTATCAAAAATGTAGGCGGGCCTGGAGTGGTGGGGGGAGACAGAAGAGGGAGGGAGTGACCTCAGCGAATAGGAGCATCATGATAAATGAGCCAGCACTGGGCAGCAGACTCATCTCCCAGCCACCCCTCTGGGAGTCCACAGCAGTGTCATCACGTGGATGACCCCAACATGACCACTATCCCTCCTCTATTCCTAAGCTATCTAGAGTGGAGCAGAAGCACCCAGGGCTGCTTCCCAGGAGAATCTTGATTCTATACCAGCAAGCCAGGACTATCGGATATAGCCTGTGGTCACTGACTAGGCCAACGTCTTTCCAGTCCTTCCGTGTCCAGACACACAAGCACAACCCTGGCTGCTGAGGCTGGCTGATGCCTAGCTGATGGATGTGTCAGACTCCAGTAGTTCTATTGAACAGCCACAAGATGTATGGGCTGGCGGCCTACCAGACAGTGCCAAAATGGAGGCCAATGGGATTCAGGACCAATGGGAAGCCTCTGCAACCTGGGCCTTGGGGAAGAGTCCACCAGGAGCCCAAGTACAGCTTGAGGGAGGCAGCACCCTTCCTCCTTGCCTTGGGGACTTAAAAAGGAATTTTAGCCAGGCTGTGGTGGTGCTTTTAATCTCAGCACTTGGGAGGCTGAGGCAGGGCAGATTTCTGTGAGTTCAAGGCCAGCCTGGTCTACAGAGCAGGTTCCAGGACAGTCAGGGCTACACAGAGAAACCCTGTCTTGGAGGGGGCGGAAAAAAGAGGAATTTTTAATTGGGAGATAGCAGTTTTAGTCCATGAACACTATTTGTTGTCCTATGGGTGTTTGTGTCCAGCAAATAGGGACTAGTTTATTCACACTGCACCTTCCCACCCCCTGGCCCTACCCAAGGCTGGATTGCATGTGCATTGCAATATGAAGCTCACACTGGGGCAGAGTGAAACTTCCCTGTGTCCTAGCAGTCCTTTATTCTAGGACTTTGGGATAATCTAGGCAAGATAGCTCAGGCCACGCTCTCACCTTGCTTCAGCTTTACCTCAGAACTCTTGTCTCAGGTGCCCTGAAAGGCAGCAGACACTGAATCAGGACATGCCCTTTTGCCTTCCTGAATGCTAGTTGTTTCTCTAGGACCTCTGTTCTCAAGTCACCTGTGAGAGCAGGACCTCCAGGAGCCTCAGAAACAATCCAAGTGAAAAGTGGTGGAGGTCCCGGGCACCACGGCCCTTATAGATGCAGACCAATCCAGTTTGCTATGGGCTGGTCCCCTGCTC
>CABHPR010152220.1:0-23117 GCA_902168415.1 Peromyscus melanophrys | reverse complement strand
TTATAGATGCAGACCAATCCAGTTTGCTATGGGCTGGTCCCCTGCTCCTAGGAAAGGCTGGTAACCCTGAAGATCGCTGCCTCCACATGCTGTACAAAGAGACTGGTGGCCATCCCAGAGCCCATCCCAGGAGAGAGCTCTGGGTGTACAGCAGAGCAGGAGAGGTCCTTGCAGCCCAGAACCTCTTGCCTTGGCAAGGTGGCCACCCTCCAGGGGCTGCAAAAGTGGGGGTAGTGAGTAGTGATTTGTCAGTGTCTGCCTGGTGAGGAGCCTTCTCTCCCTCTGCTAGAGGAAATTAACTGATGTTATCGGCTCAGTGATTGTTTTTCTCCCCTCACAAAGGGAAATATATGCAGACCCTGCCTGTGAGCAAAGCTGAGGCCTCCCTAGCTGGACTGGCAAGATAAAGGTGGTAGCGGTTCTTTGATGCTCTCTAAGCAGCCTTGTTGAGGGAGCATCAGCCTAGTGCTCTCTCTCGCTCTCTCTCTCTCTCTCTGAGTTCTTTTTTTTTAATCCTTTTAAATTATGTGTACATATGTGTAAGCATATACATGTAAGTGCATGCAGAGTGTAGAAGAGGGTATTGTATCATGAACCACCCAGTGTGAGTGCCAGGGAACTGAACTTGGGTCCTCTGAAAGAACGGTCCCTCCCCTTCACCAGTAAGCCATCTCCTCGGCCCCTGGCCCTGGCCCTAGCCCTGCGTTCTGTAGTTCCTCCCCCAGTGCCTTCGTCTGTGCCATGGCCCCTTCTCGTCTAACAGTCACTGGCCTCTCCTAATCAGGTTTCTGGGCCCTGTGAGCCCCATGTTCACTTTCTTCTGTGTCAGGCAAAGCTTTGGGGCCTGGGGATGAGTCGGGTTTGACCTTGGTTTGTTCTGTGCCTCCCTCTCTAGGGGACATCCGGAACCTCCTTGTCTGGATCAAGAAGAACTTGCTAAAAGAGCGGCCAGAGCTGTTCATCCAGGGAGAGAGTGTGTGAGTTCCCTCCCCCATTCCCTGAGCAAGGCAGAGAGGGAAGGTTGTCTAAGCCTGCGTCCTGGGGTTCTGACTATCTGGTCCTCGAGTCCTCTGGCCCTGTTTTCTCAAACTTCTCTGAGGAAAGAGCTGTTTCTAGTTTGCTTGTCTACACTAGGCTGTTTGAGGTTCTTAAAAGCCCGTATGAAAGGGGCCTGGTCATGCATCTGGTTACCACCTGGTTACTTTGCTTCTCCTGACCTCAGTTATCCTCTGTACAGAAAATATCAAGAAAGCCATACTGCTCAAGGTCTCCCTCATCCTAATTGATCTAGGACAGTTGTCCTCATAGGCCTTTCCTCAGTGACAGAAGCATTCTTTTTTTTTTTTTTTTTTTTTTTTTGGTTTTTCGAGACAGGGTTTCTCTGTGTAGCTTTGCGCCTTTCCTGGAACTCACTTGGGAGCCCAGGCTGGCCTCGAACTCACAGAAATCCGCCTGCCTCTGCCTCCCGAGTGCTGGGATTAAAGGCGTGCGCCACCACTGCCCGGCGACAGAAGCATTCTTTATCAGTGCTGCCTGGTGGTAGCTGCTGCCACTTGTGGCTGGGTGAACCCTCAAAGTTGGCCAGTATGACTGAGAAACTCAATATTCCATTTTAGCTGGGTGTGGTGGCACACACCTTTAACCCTAGCTCTTGGTAGTCAGAGGCACGTGGATCTCTGAAAGTTTTAGGCCAGTCTGGTCTACTTAGAGGGTTCTAGAACAGCCAGGGCTACATAGTAAGACCCTGTCTCAAAACCAAAACAAAACAAAAGGCTAAGGTGGGAGAATTGCCACACATTTGAGAACAGCCTAAGCTACATAGCAAGAATCTGTCTTCCAAATCAAACACAGGCTGGAGAGGTGGGTCAGAGGTTGAGAGCAAGGACTAGTCTTCCAGAGGACCGAGTTAGATTCCCAGCACCCACACCAGGTAGCTCACAACCACCTGTCGCTGTACCTCCAGCTCTGACTTGTTCAGCCTCTGCTGTACCTGCACTCATCTATACACACATACACAGAATTAAAAATTAAATAAATAACACTCAAAATATTCCATTTTCTTTGTTTGTCCTTGAAGTGGCTATGTGTGGTCAGTAGGTATCACAGTGTGAGCTATCACAGAGACGAGGTTCCAGGTTACTGCATGCACGTACCCTCTCAGACACACATAGCTCCCCACCTGTTCCAACCCACTAGCAAAAACCCAGGTTCCTCCTGCCAAGTCATTCTGATTCTAAACAAAGATGGTCTCCTGTGTAAAGGAGGTGGGCCATGAAATTGGGAGGCTCTTGCGTCTGCCTTCAAGAATGGGTCACCCTGTGGGCTGGGACTGTTCTCCACTCTCCAGTTTCTGGCACAGCAGTCCTGGAAGCCACCTGCAAGGACATCAGTGCTCCCTTGACCATTGCCAGTAGGAATCAGGACTGGTTCTCAAACATTTAGGTGCCTGGTGCCACTGGCAGCCTTCTTTGGCCCAGAAGAGCTGAGCTTGCCTCCTCCAGAATAGGCAACTTGGAGGCCTAGAAGGCAAAGCCCTTCCTTTCCAGAGCCCAGGAGAGTAAGATCAGACACTGGGAAAAGTAGGTTCCTCCTGCTGGTTACTGAGACATAGTGGCAAGCAAGCCCTGCACACCATTTTGTTATATCCCTCAATAGTCCTTGTGGGGCAGACCTTATAATTGGCTCTGTTTTCACATGAAGAAAGCTGATGCCCAGAAAAGTAAAATGCCTTGCCTGAAGTTTGGGTGGTAGGTGATGCTGACCGTTTTCTTTGAGATGCCCTCAAGACCTTGACTGTCTGACCTGGTTTCCTGACCATGCAGACTGTGGCCTCTGCTTGTAGGGAAGTTGGGAGGAAAGGTCGTCCCCCTCCACTCCTGCGGCCCACAGGCTCTGAACCTCCTGCCTTCCACTTCCTGCCCCTCACTACCCTCTTTCCCACAGGCGGCCAGGAATTCTGGTGCTGATTAATGATGCCGACTGGGAACTGCTGGTCAGTACCTCCAGTGATACTCTTCCCCAGCCCCTGCCTTCAATGGGAAATGCTGCTTCAGTGGGAAAACCCTGGGCCTCTGATCAGTCCAGGTCGGGGCTGGGAAATCTGTCTCATTCAAACCCCCCCCCCCAGGGGGCTATTCCTGTCTTCTTCCATCTCAAATAAGGAGGAATTGAATGGCTGCTGGGGAGGGAGGCAGGGAGCTCACCCATCCTGGAGATTTGAAAGTTGGATGTGTAAGATCTCCATTTTTCTGGTGAGGTTTTTCATTCATTCCCAGAACAGCCACCTTTACATTTTTCTCTTCCCTGTCCCAACATCTAGCAATGACCTAGACCATGTTCTGATGGTCCCTGTCCCTCTTTCCTGCCCCAGGGGGAGCTGGACTACCAGCTGCAAGACCAGGACAGCATCCTCTTCATCTCCACACTGCACGGCGGCTGAGGGCTCGTCTGTGAGCCCAAGCACCTTTGCAAGGGGAGCACAGGACAACCACATCTCTCCTTGGGCCCTGCTCCAGTCCTCAGTTCCCCTTGGCTGCCGCCTCCTCTGCTGTACCCCTGAGCTCCCTCTAGGCAGGGAAAAGAGGCCAGGTGCTAAAAATGAGCCCTTTTGGGCAAGGCACGTGAGCAGGGGGGAGAGCAGCCGCCTGAGCCCAGCACCCCTTCCAGCAGCTGAGGTGGGGAGGGCACTCGTGTGACAGGTCAGGAGTGGGGGGCCCTGTGCCCAGGTAACCAGCTGCTCACCCCTCCTTCTGTCTTGGTATACGTAAGCACTGAGTGACTGCCTAGAAGGTCTCAGTTCCTGAGACATCTTCATGGGGAAGATGGATGAACTTGAGTCACTGATGAGAAGCCCCTCTCTTGCCAAAGATTACAGGGGCCTCCGCCTCAGTTTCCCCATCTGGACACTGAGGACTCTGCTTGTCCCCCACTGATGTCATTATGGAACCCCAGCTGGGGTCCCCTATTCAGTGCTCACCTCCCTCCCCTCCACCCAGCAGCTGCTCTCCTAGCCACACCCCTCCTCCTGTTCCCCCCCATCCCCAGCCCTTGACCCTGGCTGGCCTCCCCCCACATAGGCCACCAGATGGGCTCCTGAGACACTCTCCAGGCTGCCTACAATTCCTTCTGCTGAGGGGAGAGAATGGGAGGAAGTAGCCTAACCTTAGACAGAGGGGGTGGGGCCTCAGTGTGTAACTCCCAGCTTCCTGAAACCAGCAGGGTTTGGGTGTGCAGCACCTGGTAGGCAGAGGGCTGTGCCCCCCTTTCCTCCATCCCTTCTGGAAATCTGGGGACCTTGTGCCTGCAGCTGGCCTTGGGCAAATAAAAAGACTAGGTTGTTTACTAGCCTTGCTTGAAGCTTCATCCTTAGAAACTGGTGGTACCCTGTATCCCTCAAATCTCTGGGCTCTGTTCTGAGCCAAAGGCTCAGATGGCCTTCACCTGAAAGGCTAACACATGATCTGTTCCAAAGAGAGGGTGGTGCTGTGGGGCCATCTGGAGAAAGGAGTGTAGACCCATAATGATCAGTCCCGATCCTAAGCCATTCTCACCAGTCTATCTAGGCTTTGTTCTACCAGCTGCAGTCGCAGTCCCAGAACCCACGAGAGGGGTGGCCTAAGTAAGACTGCTGAGCCCCATGACTTCCATGACCTGCAGAAAAAAGCTTCATCCGACCCAAAGTGTTGCTTTTCATTAAACGTCAGTAAGGCAGAATTCCTTACCCTACATAGGTGAGAGCGCCTAATGTGGGCCTCTGGTTGGAGATCTGTTCCCAGGCACTGCCACAGAGCAGACCTCCGGGCTTGTGTGGGTGGGGAAGCTATGTTGGGATTACTGGTAAAGACTGGCTGGGTGCAGATTAAGGCCAGTGTTGGAGCCAAGCACTGTTGAGACTGTGCTGATGTCAGGCCGTGTCATCGCTCTCACAGCTTGTCATTTTTAGAGGGCCAGCTTGTCCTGGTTTCTGTAACACTCCCTCCCTGCAGTAGTACCTCCTGAGCTTCAGCTACTGGGGATAAGTTGTAGGATGCCTTCTGCAGCTGATGTGGTTAGGGGATTTCCCTGCTGCTGTGGCACCCCAGTTAATGTTGGGCATTCAGGAGGATGGACTGAGGAAACTAGCTTTCCCCATCGGGGTGCCAGTGCCATCGCGCAAATTGGCCGGAGCCCATTCATCCTAGTCCACTCAGGTCATTTTAGTTTCTGGCAGAAAGGGGTCAGAGACAGGTGACTCAGCCCATCAGCGCCCGCCCGACAGCCCCCCTCCCGTGCAACTCATGGCCCTTGCTTTTGAGGAAATAAACAAGTCCCACTACCTCTGAAGATTTTTCTTTAATGAGGATTCGTTTGTCCAAGTTCTTATTTCCAAAACCGAGGCGGTTGCCCGGCTAGAGCGCATCATTCCCCAGCTTCTCGGTTTCTGGCAGCGGTGGGAGGCTCAGCCCATCAGCCGGTCCAGAGGAGCTTGTGGGAGGGGTTGGTTGGCTGATTTGGGATATACGGGTTGATTTCGGATTTTTTGTTGCTGTTGTTTGGGAGTACTGGTTAGGGGACAGGTTAGAACAAATTCAAAACGAGTTAGCGAACGAATTCTGCTGGCATCTGCCTTCACCCCGACTAACTGCGGCTCTGGCCAAGGACCGGCTGCACGAACAACATTCGGGTCCCGCCGCTGTGTGCCAGATTCGTTACGGCTGAAATTTGAAAACGGGAAAACCAGTGCGGTCAACTGGAGGACCCTGCCAGCGGACACAGGTCACTCGCAGAGGAGGAGACGAAGGAAGGAGGTGAGGATGAGGATGGCGGCGCTGGTCGCAAGGACTAGCGTCCCTTCTTTGCGCCAGTCTGGGGCCACTATGCTTTTGCTGGGACCTGCCAGCCGCCGCCCCGGGGTTCTCCCAGCGTGGACCTCCTCTCTGCGGACCCGGTTTCTGTTGAGCCCGGAGCTCAACCACAGATGTCCAGCCACAATTCTCGGTTGGCCGCAGACTCGTACAAGAATTGCGTTTGGACAATCAGTGGCGAAGCCCCAGAGTTCAGGGCCCCGGTGTCCTGCGGGGTTCTGCCTGGCTCCTTAAAAGCGCACACCAGATCTCGGGAGCTGCGCGTCGGAATATCTCGCAGAAGCTCATCAATCGCAGCCCATCCCGCGGTAAGGTGGACGAGCAGGCATGCAGATCCCGGCCCTGCACGGGCATCCCCATCGCCCCCAGCGTGTTTCCTTCCATCGTGGCCAAGGGTCCCTAGAGTAACCCGCGTTGTGTCTCTGGGCCACCCCAGCTTGGAGGAATATCTGTCAGGCCCAGGGGAACCCTGGCTCCTCTCTCCCCGCCCCCAGACTGGGCTCTCCGGGAATCCAGAAAACTGGGGCCCGAGGCCAGTGGCGTCTCTGAGCCCGGGGTCTAGGGTGCTGGACTCACGGGGCCCCCTCCCCCGCCCGGCCCCGCGCACGCACCGGCTCGGGCGCTCTCTGCTTCCTTGTGGCTGAGTCGCGGGTGGCGGTAGCCCGGGCGGCGGGGAGCACCGGAATGCGCCGCCGGGTCACCTGCAGCTCCCAGGGAGCCTGACCGGGAGCCGGCGTGCTGGCGAGGCGCAGGGCTGAACCCGAGCGGGCGCCTCTGGCGGCTCGGGGCCGGGGCGGGCTTTTAGTGGGCCGCTCCAACAATACGGGCCTGGCGCGGAGAAAGGGGCTCGGCTGCAATTGGTACTGGATTTGAATAACGCCACGGGGCCATCAATGGTCATTGTGTCGACGGGTAATGAATCTCCGCTGTCTTTCGGTCTGGCCAGGCAGCTGCAACCTGCGCTCAGGCAGCTCTTAAAGACATAGCATGCCCCTCCCTGGGGGCCGCCCCCCCCCTGCACCGGCCGGACCCTGCGCCCTCCCACCCCCACTCAGCACCCTCCACTCCCGATGCCCCGCCTGCTCTCTCAGCCTGACCCTTTTGCCGGTGGCCCCCTCCCTCCAGGGCCAGGCACCCACATCTCGGTCCTGGACTCTGGACATGAATCGGGCCTCTCTGAGCTTGGCTGAACTCCCCCAAGAGTGCCCAGAGGACCCCAGAATCTTTTAAGGCCCAAGCTGCCTCCCAGCTACATCTTTATCTGTGGTTTCTGGAGTCCTCGCTCCTTAAAGCTCCTTCCCAGGAGTTTCTCTGGAATGTGAAGGGGTAACAGTCTGGAGGTCAGAGGGTTACCATCCTCCTTCCCCGTAGAACGCTCATCTGAAAAATAAGGGGGAAGCTGTAGTCCCAACCAACAGATTGAGGATGCAGTCTCCAGAGACCACACCCCCAAGAGGGATCTGGAGGCTGCCCCTTCCCCTCTCCAAGGACAAGGGCTTGATTCCCAGGCTCCTGGACACCTAGCGCAGTGAGGGAAGCAGGTGGGTGTGAAAGGGCGGGCAATCTGCTAATGCTTGTCTCCTGTGTCTTCCTTCGGATGGCCAACCCATCCAGAGGTACAGGAGCTCTATGGAAGGTCTAATGTGTGCCCTGTGCAGATCTGATTTAGGAAAGGTCCAATCTGCTGGCTACATACCACACAGATTCTCATCCCCAGAGCTCAGCCTCACCGGTTTCCCCAGTGAGTGTCACACCTCAGAAGGGAGTGAGTGGCTGGCATCTTCATGCATCCTGCCTTCTATCCTCCCCAGGGTTATGCCAGCACCCTACCTCCTCTATGGCACACTGCATTTTTACCCTGAAATGGTCTCCTGTCCTCACCCTATGGGCAGCCCTGCCATGTGCCCAGCCGCACTGTGATTGTAGATTTGTCTGATTCTCCTCACTAGCACAGGAAGTAGGTCTGGTGGCTCTTTGTGGCTCTGGAACTTACCTCCTACTGTACCTTCCCTCAACCACACATTAAATGTGTATAGATGTTTGCATGTCCTGCGACTTAAAAACCAACTACACAGACTTTCGGAGTTTCCTTAACAAAAGTTAACAAACTATGACTTCTGGCTTTATAAGAGATGGAGCCCTGTTAGCTAAATCTCAACTCTGGGAATGTTCCCCTTGGTCCTGACAGTAAGTGTACCATGTGCCAGGCACTAAGTGCCTGTAGTCTTGGCTACTCAGGGCAACTGAGGCAGGAGGATCACTTGAATCCAAGAGTTCCAGACCAACCTGAGTAATAGAGCAAAACTCCACCTCAGATAATGAGTGAGTGATTAAGAAAGGCAGCATCTTGCTGGATTCTGGCAACAACCTGAGAAATAGATATATATCAGTAGATATATAAATATATATCAAGTAAATATGTATTTCTTTACTGATAAAGAAACAGACCTGTGACTAGGAGCCAGCTGGGAGGTGATGGAAGCAGGGTTGGAACCCAAGATTGTCCAACCTATTGCAAACTATTTCCTAGTCTTTCCTTACTTAGCAGATGCAGAGGAAGCGGCGTAAGTGTGCTCAAAGCAGTGGCTTCCAGGAGACCCTGCTTGAGTGATAACCCACTGCGGTCTGGTGTGAACACAGCCTGGCTGGCTTGGGCATGAAACTGCAGGAATGGAGAGCAGAAAAGCGCTTTTTCCTCCTGCCACCTTTGCCACATCAACACTCCTGGTTTGGTCGTTTGTAGTACTGGAGGTCTAACCAAGAGCCGCGAGCAAGTGCTCATGCACAGCCCTGAGGCTCCCTACCATTACCCTCAGGGAATGAGGAGCCAGAGCAAATCCTGCCTCTGGTCATTGCACATTATGGAATGCCTACCCTGTGGTAGTCAGGACAGCAAAGGACAGGCATTCCCAAAGGAGGTAACCCAGTGTACAGCTGAGGCAGAACAGAGAGAATGAAGTCCAGAGAAAGTAAGTTGAGGGTGGGGTGGGTAAAGAGGGACACTTCGGGGGCAGAAGTTCCATCAGCTTCAAAGCCATTGAGCAGGAAGATCATGACAAGTTCTGAGTAGGGTCAGGATTCCCAGTGTCTGGAGCTCAAAGAGTTTCAGATGAATCGGAGGCCCACCCTGCTAAGCCTGGTAGAACATTGAGAGGATCTGTGATTTTTACCCTAAACACCACAGGGATCCTGAAAGGCCTCAACAGACAAGTGCACTTTTACATGTTTAGATTTGCTGAGGATGGAGTGGGGAGGAAGGAGGAGGAGAAGCTGAATGATCTCATCCAGACGAGTGAAGCTACTGCCGGTTTGCTGGTGAAAGCTGGCAGTAGCAGAGCAGGGGCCACCTAAATTGACACCATTGGTGAGCACCTAGTGTGTTCATTGTCAGCTAGGGAGGGGAAAGATGACAGAGTGTGGCTATCTAACCTACCCCGTGAAAGGAGAAGAGCCAGGTGGAAACACTCTCTAATTGAAGTATTGGCAGATTGCTCTGGGATTATAGAAGGCAGGGTTTCATTCCAACAGGAAGATATGAGAAAACTTCTGGAAGCAGCAGCATTACCATGGCTTCCAGGGCAGGTGAACTCTTAGGAGTTGAACTGTGGTTATGACCTGTGTAAAGTGGGCTCCTTATAGCTGCCCTCTGTGGTATTGGGAAAATCTATACATTGGCACCTGCTTCCAACAAGGAAGGCTTTATCACACCTCCAACACATGTGTGCATGCAGCTACACACAGGTTTGGGCATCTGTGTGCATTCAACTCAGCTAGCCTTTATGAAAACCAGTTCTCTATTCCCCTTGTGAAGAGCTGGGCATTGTGGCATACTCCTTTACTCCTAGCACTTGGGAGGCAGAGGTAGGCAGATCTCTGTGAGTTCAAGGTCAGCCTGTTGGGTAAAGTGAGTTCCAGGACAGTTAGGGCTGTTACACAGAGAAACCCTGTCTTGAAAAACAAACAGACAAACATACACACCAAAGAAAGAAAGAAAGAAAGAAAACAGCAGAGACATCCACACCCAGTGTGTGCACTTCCTGCCAGAACTGGCATTTTACCAAGGATTTGACCAAACACTGCCCAGCACAAAGGACGCTCAGGAAACATCTGTTGAATGAATGACAGATAAGTGCATGAATGAATGCTTTATTAATGCAATAATTAAATGAATGGGTAGATGGATGAAAAAGAAAATGACTTAAAGACAACTAGGTAAAAGATCAATAAAGAATGGACAAAAAGTTAGGTGTGGTGGCATATGCCTGTAATACTAGCACTTAGGAAGCTGAGGCAGGAGGATTAATAATTCAAAACCAAGACAGGCGTGGTAGTGTATGCCTTTAATCCCAGCAGAGGCAGGTGAATCTCTTGTGAGTTCAAGGCCAGCCCAGCCTGGTATACAAAGTGAGTTCCAGGACAGCCAGGGCTGTTACACAGAGAAATTCTGTTTCCAAAAACAAAAAACAAAACAAACAAACAAGCAAACAAAAAACCAAAGCCAAGCCCAGCAGTGCACGTCTTTAGTCCCAGCAGGTGGATCTCTGAGGCCAGGCTGGTCTACAGTGAGTTCCAGGACAGCCAAGGCTACACAGAGAAACCCCACAAAAACAGAGCACATACTGCTCTTTCAGAGGACCTCAGTTTGATTCCCAGCACCCATTTCAGATGGGCCACAACTGCCTGTAACTTCAGCTCCAGGAGGATCTGATACCTCAGGTACATGTACTCACATGCACACACACATGCACACACACACACAATTAAAAGTAATAAAGATAAACCTTCACAAAAGGAGGGCCACTGGAGAGCTCACTCAGTGGTTAAGAGTACTTTCTGCTCTTGCAGAGGACTAGCGTTCGGTTCCCAGCACCTACGTTGGGCAGCGCATTGCCACTGGTAATTTCAGCTCCAGGGAATCCTGCTCCCTCTTCTGACCTGCTCAGGCACACATTCGAGCACACACATACAAATGAGCCAGGTGGTGGTGGCACACTTGGGAGGCAGAGGCAGGTGGATCTCTGTGACTACAGAACGAGCGAGTTCCAGGACAGAGAAACCCTTTCTCGAAAAACAAATAAACAAACAAACAAATAAATAAGCAGAAACGTTAGAAAAGAAAAGAAAACACAAAAATACAAGGGCAGGGACTATAGCAGAGAGCGTTTGGCATTTGTCTAGCATTCCCAAGGCCCTAGTTTAGAACCCCGGCCCTGAGCTTTTAAAAACCAGGAAGCAGATGGGAGAAGGTAGGTAAAGGTGTTTGTTGTCAAGAAGACTGATCACTCATGGCTGATCCCCGGGATCCCATGGTGGATGGAAGGAGAGAACTGACTCCTAGAAGCTGTCTTCTGTCCTGCATCTGCCATGGCATATGTATCCCCACCCATCCACACATAATAAGTAAGTGTAATAAAATTAAATAGCCGGGCAGTGGTGGCGCACGCCTTTAATCCCAGCACTCGGGAGGCAGAGGCAGGCGGATCTCTGTGAGTTCGAGGCCAGCCTGGACTACCAAGTGAGCTCCAGGAAAGGCACAAAGCTACACAGAGAAACCCTGTCTCGAAAAACCAAAATAAATAAATTAATTAAATTAAACAGAAGCATAAACAGACAGTGCAGAGTATGTGAATGTACACAGCTGAATGTACACAATCAGCTGAGGTTCTAGGGGTGGACTAATGAGTTTGGAAGGTGCCGAGCTTCATAGGCAAGCCTAGGAGTCCAGGAAGTGTTGAGACCTGATCTGGGGCCTGAGGAAAGAAGTGGTGGCTGGCACTCTTATCTGGTGGATGGTCAGGTAGCCCGCCTTTAGAAATGAATTGACAACCCAATACATGAAGTCATAGACGCTGAAGCTGAGTCCCCTGTCCCTACTCAGATACTCCTCTCTGGGGGATGGGTGAAAGCAAACTTTTCAGTTCAAAGTAGCTGCTGTGGTAGCTAGACACGGGCTGCACACCTGCAGTCCCAGCTACTCAAGAGGCTGAGACAGAGAGATCCAAAGTTTGAACACAGCCTAGGCAACTTTGAGAGGCCTGTTTCAAAATAAATAATAGGTCTGGGAATATAGCCCAGTCATAGAGCACTGGCCCAGCACGTGCAAAGCCCTGGCCTCCACACTCAGTTCAGAAATGAATCTGTCACCATCTGACTAGTCGGCCTCCTCCTCACACTGTGCTGCTGTCTTCCCTGAGCTCTCTGTCTCACTCTATATGTGTCCTATTTATGCGGTGTCTTGTCTGCCTCTGCACTGGCATGGATGGCTTGTCTGGACAGGATCCCGTCCTGTTCACCACTCCATCCCCAGCATTTCACCCTTAATAGGTGCTTAGGACAGGATTAAACAAGTGTTGCACAGACCCCTGCAATCCATGAACCACAGTATCCTGAGTAGCGGGCACCTGGCTCGGCGTTTGTCCCACAGATACATCCCTGGGAGAGACAGGTCATCTCTTCATTTTACAGACCAAGAACATGAGGCTGGGAGACAGTAAGCCCCTGCCCCTAGGCATAGGTCTTCTGAGTGGTGGATGGAGGTTGGAGAGCTATCTGTCAGCCTGCAAAGACCACATTCTTAACTGCTCTACCTGCCCCCACCACCTCTGTGACCTGAGCCCCTCTGGAGGTAGGAGCTGTTGGAAGTTACTGAGACTCAGACATCTTGTCTGATACACGTATGAGAAATACTCACGACAGACAAACCTATAAAGACAAAATAGATTAGTGGTGGCGAAGGCTGGAGGTAGGGGAAGTGGAAGGTAATGGGGAGCCATGTGTAATGGGTATGGGGCCGGCTGACCTCTAGACCGCCTGCCTGCCTCCTTCTGTCCCCTCCCCTCTCTTCCTCCCTCCCTCCCTCCCTTCTCTCTCTCTCTTTCTTTCATTCTTTCTTTCATAGGGCAAGGTCTCACTTTGTAGCCAAGGCTGGCCTGGAACTCATTATATAGCTCAAGCTAACCTCAGACTCACAGCAATCCCCTTGCCTCATTCTTCCTAATGCTGGGATTACAGATAGGGGCCACCATGCCCTGCTTTATAATTTGTGTGTGTGTGTGTGTGTGTGTGTGTGTGTGAGAGAGAGAGAGAGAGAGAGAGAGAGAGAGAGAGAGAGAGAGAGAGACTAGGGATTATGTCATCTAGGGTCATATAGGTAGAATGCTAATTCCTAATTCTACCCCCTGTACTATAAGCTCATCTTGGGGGTGGGGAAGGGGGGAATTATTTTTAGAGTGATACAAGAATAAAATAAGTTGTAGTTTCAGGTACACGACTTGAATGTACAAATGTTGAAATGTACACCCTGGGCAGACAAATTGTATGATGTGTAAATAAGATCTGAGCAAAACTAGTTGGGGCTGAGGAATCGCAGCTTGGCCTTGTCTGCTAAGCACATGGTGCCACATCTCTGAGCCTGTGTTTCCCAGCCAGTACAACAGAGGGAGAGAGGAGGTGTCATTGTAGTTCTGTGAGGTTAAATGAGATAATATACAACAGTACTCCCATTTCCTTAAGGAGAAAGCACAGGACCGAAGAAAGAAATAACTTAATGCAGATAGAACAGCTGGTGGTCACAGGAAAACCCGGGTCTCTTGGAAGTACCTTGTCATGTAGCACTGTCCAGTCTGGAATGATGTCTGCCAGCCCCTCCCATCTCCCACCACTCAGTAATGTCTCCCTGCTTCAGATGGGCTCTGGGGTCCTATCTCCCTGCTGCCAATGCTCAGAACAAATGGGGACAGTGTGGACCCTCCAGAGCACAGGGTGTCCTTCCCTCAGCACCCTATGCCCCCCTCTGGGGCCACAACTCTGTCTTGCCTTTGCTTGTAATAAAGAAAATATCTCAGCTACCCTTCCCTGGTTGCTTGGCAACCCAAAGGGGGAATGGGGGGTGGGCTCTGGAGCCAATCTGGAGACAAAGAGTAGGATTTGGGTGACATGGAGCCTGTTCTTAGTGCTAACCTGGCCTGGCTGGGGCGGTGGGTGGGGGCAGGGGCTTTCTCCCACCCCAGTGTCTCACACCAATAAATATGGATTAGGGAAATGGGCAGAATTTTTCTCACGGGCCTGAAAGGGCATGTCTGACCTTTCTACCCCCTTTATGTACCAATGTGACAGTCAGAGAGAGCAAAGAGCAGGACCCACTGAGATACCTCCCCCATGGCCTTCTGACTTAGGGAAACTTTTCACCCTCTTTCCCTTGGCCACAGACCAGGTCTCAACTCCTCCTGGACCCCTGGCCCAGGGATGAGGGGGTGCTCATTTTCAAGTGAGTATTCCAGCAACAGTGTCCTAGCACAAAACAAAGCGATGAGGTTCTGGACCAGCCCTCCCTGCCACCAGGCCTGACCCAGCCCTCTGCCCAGTGGCTCCTCATTCTGCCTGTGCATGCCCAGGGCCTCCTCAGAAGCTCGATTTCCCATCCGTGTCTGTGTGTTCCTCTTCTTTTTCAACCTCTTTTCCATATTCTCCTTCATCTTCCTCTGTCTGGTCCTTTTTCCCTCTCTTCTCTTTCCAGTGCCCCAGGAAACTGGGAGGCCCTTGTGGCTCCTGTGCCATGTTCATGTTCAGGCAACAAGGATAGAAGGGAGGCTGGTCGGTGATCTCGCCCCCTGGTGCATTGGTTCCTTGGCTGCTGGCCTGGGGTGGGATGGGCCCTTCTGAATGGAACCAGTGTAGAGACAGGAAAAGCAAACACCTCCACGTGGGCCTCCCTGGCCTTGGGGTGGGGGTGGGGCAGGGCTCTGGGTCAGATCAACCTCTCTATTAGCCTCTGCTGGCTCTTCTGGACCCCTAACTTCTCCGACCCTCATCCCACAATGTCCAGAGAAAAATGAGCTGAGTGTCAGATCAAGCCCTCTGGGAAACACCTTTGCTTATGATCTTTCCTTGCTCTTCCCAACCCCCAAGCCGTGCCCTTCCTGCCTGGAGATGCCAGGAAAGTCTGGGCCTGGGATGGGCTGGCTGGCCAACCCTCCAAAATAAGAGCTGGGCGGGCAGTCATCTTGTACCTAAGCACCCAGAAGTTCCATCCACCTCCAGGCTGAGGGGGACCCCAAAGATGCTCGCCTGGTGAGTGTTCCTCTATTCTGAAGCCAGGCAGGGAGGGGAAGGCTGTTGTTCCTAGGACTCCTTAGGGCCTCCATAAACTCTTGTGCCTCCAAGAGCTGTGGTGTTTTCTGTTTGCATGGTCTCTGTCACTGTCTGTGACTGATGTGTGTCAGTGGTGGTTTGGGGAGAGGTGTCGAAGGGACAGGATAGTAGTTGGAGAAACTGAAGAAACTTCATTCTGGGAAGGAAGTAGAGAGGAGGGGATCAAGGCTGGGATGGAGGTGGGATGGAGGACCCCAGATTCCAAGCCAACTTTTTTTTTTTTTTAGATAGAAAATCACCATGTTTCCTAAGATAGCTAGCCTCAAACTCAGTCTCAGGTACCTGCCATAATACTTCCCAAAGCCACTTTTTGAGACAGGATCTCACAACATGACCTCGGCTTGCCTAGAGTTTGCTATGTAGACCAAGCTGGCTTGGAACTTACAGAAATCCATCCACTTCTGCCTCCCAAGTACTGGGATTAAAGGCATGCACTGCTGCACCCAGCCTACTATTCTATTTGACTGGCATAATAACAGAATCACACTTAATATTCTAAAAGTAGCTGAGATATGGTGGTCCATGCCTGTAATCCCAGCATTTGAGAAGTGGAGACAGGAAGAAGAGTTCAAGGCCAGCCTTGGCTATATAAGGTACTTAAGGCTAAACTGCTAAACTGGCTACATCAGATCCTGTCCATAGATAGATAGATAGATAGATAGATAGATAGATAGATAGATAGATAGATAGACAGATAGACAGACAGATGGGCAGATAAAAAATAGCTGCAGAATGAGTTCAGAATTGGGCGGCTGTTCCTTCCAGGTGAGTGGCAGTCAGCAGGACTAAAGGTCAGGTCAGGTCAGGGGGGGTCCGGGGAGTCGGGGGGCACTCCACCACCTCTCTTTCCCTGTCCATCTACGTAGCTCGGTTCCTTTGGATTTAAGTCAGGTAAGGGGGAGGAGAAGTGGAGTCTGGACAATACTTCAGATCTCTTTCCTTCTGTCAGGGCTCCAGACAACCCCCGCTGGTGTCAGGGATGACTGCAGTTTCCTGACTCCCCCAGAAGTCACAGTTAGTCTTTGTGGACAGGGACCCCTTTGGTCTTGGTGTCCAACCATAACCCTCATGTGGTATTCAAAAGCCAACCACTTCATGGAAAGGAAAGCTAATGACATGTCATGATGTCCCAGTGGTGCCCCTGTGAGGTGAGATGTGCTGGCCCTTGCGTGGTCCTGGCCTGGAGGAGTCCCCTTACCGCTTCAGGCACTGTTCTGAGACCATCACTGAAGTTCACCAAATGGGCACCACACAGACCCACAGCCTAAAGCTGGTGCCACAAACCTCTAAATGACCCCTCCTGTCGCCTCTAATTCCTAGCCTCCACTGGGTTGGGGGGTGGGGGAGTGGGGTATGTATATGTGTCATTGTGTCCAGTCCCCTGCATCTGGGGGTCCACCCAGGCCAACCTCTGCTCATAGATAAGAATCAATCCAGATTTTTTAAAGGCACCTGCTCTGGGGGGTGGATTCCCCCTGGGGATAATCAAATATTTATTTATTCATGGCCTTCTGTTGGGAGGGGAGGCCCTTCCACCCCAGCTCAGCAGAGGCCAGCTGCCTCCTCACTCCTTCCCACTGGGGCAGTCAGGAGCGAAGTGGCCTGGCCCTGAGCAAGTCACTCCACTTCTTTTAGACTCAGTTTACCAACTTTAAAGCAAGGTTAATGATATACCTGCTTTGTGAGGTTGATCAAAGGGGTTGAAATCCAGAAAGGGCTTAGTAAGCAGGGCAGTTGGCACCTGGGAAGTGCCAGCCAGCGTGTAGCAGGGACATGCTTCCTCTCTCCACCACCGACATCTTTACAGTCTGGATCTCACTGTGTTACCCAGGCTGATCCCTGACTCCTGAAGCTCAGGGGAGCCTGTAGCCCCAGCCTTCAGTAGATGGGCCTCCTCCAGGCGTGCGTCCCCCAACCTGGCCATTGTCATTATTGAAACCCTCCTGCCACAAGGACAGAGCCTTCTGCTTTCAGAGTTGTTGTTTATTTGGCGTCTTTATTACAGATGGGAAACTGAGGCCTGGAGTGGGGAAGGACCTATTCAGGGTCACTTAATAGAGTCATGGGAGAGTAAGAAGCGATTCTCAAAACTCCTTCATTTCTAGTTGGACTCTGTCTCTTCTATCCCCCTGCCTCAAGGTCTCCCCAGGTGTGTCCTGGCGCAGAGTGGGCCTGGGCAGAACCTGGGAGAGAAATGAACAGAACCTGGCTGTGGAATAGGCTCTGAGGCCAGAGCGTTCTCAGCCTCAGCCCTTTGTCTGCGGCTTTGTGATGGTAAGTGCTGCTCCTAAATCAGGTCTGTGACACTGTTATTGTTGCCCAGGGCGCAAAGAGTCTAAACTTTTCCCCTGAGGTCAAGAATGTGGCCAGTCCCCAAGCCGCCCAGAGCAAGGCCTGGGTGGCTGGGGGTGGGGCTGGGGCCTCACCCTGAGCCCGGGCGAGATGTGTGGAGGGGAGGGGGTCAGGAGGAACAAAACGCTTTGAAATGCCTCCTCTCCATCACTGCCAACATTGTCCGCTGCCCGCGGGGGGCCTGGCACCGCCTCGCCGGGGCTCCGGCCCCCAGCCCTGGCCAGGCCTGGCCCAGCATCTGAAAATGGACAGAAGGTTATTGTCCCTTCCCGCAGCCCTTTGTCTGCCCCAGTTCCAGATGTCTAGGCTGGGACCAGGGAACTGACCCATGGTGGGCAGGGAGGAGGGGACAAAAGGGGAGAACACGGGTCACTGCATCCTGAGGAGTCGTTCCCAGACCCTGAGATCCCACCCAGCCGCAGCCAAGTCACCTTCTGGGCCAGTTTAGCTTTGGGATTGTCCCTATTCCTTGGCCCTCTCCTGAGACCAGGTTCCGGGCCCTGGAGAAAAGGCACAGGGGTGTAGAGTTAGAACAGGAGGCCTTGGGAGAGCCAAAGGCAGGCCGAACCCCTCTCCCCAGGTAACTGCCATGACCTTGAGCCTGCTTTCCCTGTGTAGGGGGTCCTGAGCCAGTAATGACAGAGCTCTACCTACCAGCGCCACTCTGAGCCTGGAGGCACCCATGGAAGGGTCTCTCTGCCCCTTACTGATTGTGGTCAATAGTCATACTGGCAAGATGGGACATTTCACACCAATCCTCAGTTGGGTTGTGGGCAGACCACTTTACCTGCATTGTCAAAACCAAGGGCAATTAATCTTGTCTCCATTTTCCAGCTCTGGAGACAGAAAGGCTGAGAGGTAGTCACTAACCCCAAGCCAGGCAGCCAGGAGGCAGCAAAGCTGGGATCCTCGCCCAGGCCAACCGCAGCCACCAGGAGGAGTAATCGCTAATAAATACTTGGAAGGTGCCTTGGCCCAACTCTTCATCCAGGACTAGTGGTGTTAACTCCATCCGTTGGTTTTCCCGTTTCACAGATGGGGCTCTCAAGCCCAGACCTAGGAAAGAGGGCTCAGGGGGGCCTAAATAGCAGCTCAGAGGGCCGTTCTAGAGCCTCTGAACGGGCTGAGCAGCATCCGACCAACTCTTGGTGACGGAGACTCTTCACACCTTGGGTTTCCTCTTCTCTCTTCAGTAAATACTCCCCCATGCCACAAAGTTGTCAAAACGAAGTCAAATGAGTTGTTAAGGCATTTATAATTAAACTCCTGGTGGCTGTAAGGCTAACAGGAGGATAGCTATTATTATAATTATTCTCAGTGGGGATTGGTAACATTTGAGCCTCACTTGGATTCACCTGGGGACAAGGCTCTGTGTGGAGGGGCATGCTAGTTGTTGATGGGGTTGAGGACAGCCATACTTAGCCTTCCTGGGATCTCTAGAAGTCTCTGCTAAGTCTGGGGAATGCAGAAAGCTGGGAGGCAGACACTGCTGCCCGAACCCGAGGAGTTAACCACTCCCAGGCCCTGGCTAGTAGGGCTGCCACGCTGCAACCTAGAAACGAGTTTAGCAGAAGAGCCAGGGCTGCTTCTGATGGGCAAAACAGCCGGCTGCTTAGGGAAAACAGCTGGCCCAGTCCCAGCCTTCTAAGAGCACAGGCAGAACCTCGGAGGACAGAACCACATCTGGGGGTCCTCAAAGGCATAGTCAGGGAGAGGGTGGTTCTTCGGAGCATGTGGGTGTTGGGTGGATACCCTGGAGACAAGAGGGGTGTGGACCAATTTCTAGAGCAGAAGCCAGAGTATGCTAAGTTTAAACAGACTAGGCGAGAGTGTCTCCAGTTGGGATCTGGGGTCTCAATCGTCCCCCAAATAGGACAGGTGAAGGACAGAGGAGCCTAAGGTGGACAAGTCTCTGCTCTGCCCTGGGTCATCTTGGAACTAGGCTTGGAACCAGAGGTGGGAATGGTACCCAGGCTGGTCTCTTGGTCTGTTCAACTGCACCCAGAACCAAGAACAGGGTGAAGGCTCATCCTCTGGCCAGGATCGTGGGCTTCTGTGACCACAGAGCAGGACAGGGGCCCAGAGAGCCTCCAACCCAAGAGCCGGGAAGCTGACAGCTGGTAAGAGCTCCATCCAAGCATCCTCCCTGCTTCGAGTGCCCATCCCCAGCCTACCTGACAGCCAGGCTGTGAGAACTTCCAGCCTAGAGCTCTGATGAAGCCCTAAGCCCTGGCTACCCCTACCCTTGGCAGGGAAGTAGTGCCTGGGACCAGGATAGACAGGTTGAGCAGGATAGGCGGAGGGTTATAATGGCGTGTCAGGACTCCATCTGAGCTACTTACTTCCAAGTCCCAGAGGCCTGACACCCCAACTCTTCTGTGACCAGGGGGATCTCCTCTAGCTCACCTCCCGAACCCTCCAGAGTTAACCCCTTCCAATCTGAATGTATCAGCTTTTGGCTGGTACATTTTTCTGGTGTCATCTTTTCTCCCTGGTAAAGGACATGCCCATGAGCACCAAGCCTTAGGTTCCCAGTGGGATGTGGACCTTGGGGGAAGGGGACAGTTCTTCCAGGGTCTCCAGTTCAGGATATCCAACTGAAGCCCTGGGGTACTGGCGCCACCACATGGTTTTGTGCAGAACTACAGTGGCTGAGGGGCACAAGAATGCTGAGGGGCAGAAACCCTGAGAGCATCAGTTGTGTGTGGTCCAGAGCCTACTCAACCAGCTGGGCTCCAGGAGTAACGACTTGCCAGGCACTTACCAGTACCTGACATAACCCAGAACATCAGGGCTCAGCACACAGTTCCAAGCTCAGCCTGAGCTGGAATTACCTGGAACTTTAAAACAGATGGCTTGTGGGGAGAGGGTACAGGTCAGTGATAGAATCTAGCATGGATCTCTGGGTTTGACCCCCAGAACCCTAAGGAAAAAGCCAGATATGGTAGTAAAAACCTGTAATTCCAGAACTCATGAGAGTCTAAGGCAGAAGGGCAAGGAGCCCCTGGCCATTCTAGATGACATAGTGAGACTGTCTCCAACAAGGAGGGAAACAATTAAATAGGAAACTGTTCATTTAATTCCACACCAGACTTTCAGACTTCCTAGGTGTGGAGATGGGGTTGATGTTTGCTTTTTTTTTTTTTTTCTTTTTTTGTATGGTAGGATCTTGTTATGAAGACTGGATAGAACATGCTGTGTAGCCCATGCTGACCTAAGACTCTCGGGCCTCCTGCTTAACCTTAAGAGGGCCAAGATTACAGACCTGCACTACAAATCCTAGCTTTTGTGTTTTGATGGAAGAGAGGGGAAGGGATGGCTGAGACAGGATCTTATTACACAGCCCCAACTAGCCTTGAATCTGCTTCATTGAGCCTCCCGGGTGCTGGGTTACAGGCATGGGCTGTCCTGCCTGGCTGACATTTGCACAGGTGAGGCCTGAGCTACTTGTTTAAGGGCCTGGCTTTGATGAGCACTGTAACTTCAGAACCTCTGTGAACTTAGCCCATACCGCTTTTCAGAATACATCTCATAGCTGGGCATGGTGGCACACGCCTTTAATCCCAGCACTCAGGAGGCAGAGGCAAGTTGATCTCTGAATTTAAGGTCAGCTGGTCTACAAAGTGAGTTCCAGGACAGCCAGGACTGTGACACAGAGAAACCTTGTCTTGAAAAATAAAAACAAACAAACAAAAAAACCCCAAACAAACAAAACAACAAGAATATGTCTCATAGCTGGGTATGGCCTTTAATCCCAGTGCTTGGGAGGCAGAAGCAGGTAGATCTCTGGGAATTCAAGGCCAGTCAGGTCTACATGGTGAGTTCTATGCCACCCAGAGTTACACGATGAGACCCTGCCTCAACCTCTCCTCACCAAAATAATATATCTTATGATCATTTTAGGGTCCAACAAAGTGCAAATGGGTGGATTGACACTTGGTGACCTCAAAAGAAGGTCAGAAGTATGCCCAGTTTTCATATTTGGCCTGGTTTTTCTTCAGTCTTCCCTATTCAGTACCTAGTCTGCCCTATCCAAGCCCATTGCAGAAGCTATCCTTGTTCCTCAGTCTCCCACATCCAACCCGTAGGCCCATGGGATTCGCCCCATCTCACCAGACTCATTTCTCCCTGTGCTAGGAACCCCATGTCTGCCATCTAAGCTGCAGCCAGAGCAAAGGAATTTTGTTTCTGTGTGGGTTTTTTGGGGGGAGGGTTGGTTTGTCAAGACAGAGTTTCTCTGTATATCCCTGGATGTCCTGGAACTCACTCTGCAGACCAGGCTAGCCTCGAACTCACAGAGATCTACCTGCCTCTGCCTCCTGAGTGCTGGGATGATGATGATGATTTTTTTTTTTCCAAGACAAGGTTTCTCTGTGTAGCTTTGGAGCAAGTGCTTTGTTTGTTTGGTTGTTTTGTTTGGTTGTTTTTGGTTTTTGTTTGTTTTTTGAGACAGGATTTTTTTTGTGTAGCTTTGAATATCCTGGAACTAGACCAGACTGGTCTTGAACTCACAGAGATTCACCTGCCTCTGCTCCAGAGTGCTGGGATTAAAGGTATGCTCCACCACGCCCAGTTTAGAGCAGTGTTTTATTTTATTTTATTTTATTTGGTTTTTCAAGACAGGGTTTCTCTGTGTAGCTTTGCACCTTTCCTGGAACTCACTTGGTAGCCCGGGCTGGCCTCGAACTCACAGAGATCTTCCAGGCTCTGCCTCCCGAGTGCTGGGATTAAAGGCGTGTGCCACAGCCGCCCGGCTCCCATAATGTTTTTAATAGGTTTTCAGCTTATTAAAAAAGCCAAACATGATGGCGCACACCTTTGATCCCAGCACTAGAGGGACAGAAGCAGACAGATCTCTGAGTTCAAGGCCAGCCTGGTCTACATTGTGAGTTCCAGGCCAGCTAGGGCTATATAGTGAGACCCCGTCTCAAAAAAAAAAGAAAGAAAAAAAGAAAAAAAAAAAAGCCAGAATCCAGAATCCTGCCACACTTCTTCCTGGCTCTGGCTGAGTAGACTGTGCCTGCCTGTCTGACTTCCCCCTTTTCCCACACTGCTTCCTCCCTTAGCTTTGGCCACGTTGACTCTCTTGCCTGTTCCATCTCAGGACCATCTCAGGACCTTTTACCCACCCATTGCTGCATCTGGTGCACCATATCCTCAGATGTTCCCTATTCCCAGCTCAACCTTACTTGACTTCATTTGTTTAAAGTATTCACCACACCTTGAAATTACACACTCGTGGGTTGGCTTGTTTTCTTCCTTCTCCTGCTCACCAGCACCTGAGGGCCTCTGCATCTGTATATCTTCAAGACTTAGAGTGGCCTCTTAGGATCCTGTGTTTGTAAAGTACCTTCTGCCTGCGTGGGCTCACACAGGATGCTGTTTGGAGATGCACTGCCCAGATACAGGTGTCAGGGACAGACAGCTTTTCAGGGAGGGAACTCGAACTAGAGACTTCAGCTGTTCAGGAAGAGGAAGACATGTCTAGGCAGAGGGACCAGGAAAGCAAGAAGGAAAACGGTGAACAGAAGTTCCAAAGCATGGAGGTTTCTGGGAACTGTAAAGTGTCCGGTTTGGGTGGAGCAGAAGATGGGGAGCAGGTGGAAAGTGTAGGCGTTGAACTCACAGGCAGGCAGCACAGGGCTGCCATCTCTGCTGAGGGCAGTGCCAAGGAGTGTATTTGGTTTTCCAATGTTCTAACTCACACCCAGAGCCTCACAAGCGAGGCAAACTATTCGTCCAGCCATTGGTTTGGGAGTTGTTTTTTTTTTT
>CABHPR010152219.1:0-10868 GCA_902168415.1 Peromyscus melanophrys | reverse complement strand
CTACACGCCAGAAGAGGGCACCGGATCTCATTATAGATAGTTGTGAGCCACCATGTGGTTGCTAGGAATTGAACTCAAGACCTCTGGAAGAGCAGCTAGTGCTCTTAGCCTCTAAGCCATCTCTCTAGTCCTGATTGAATATAATTTAAGAGTTAAAAACTATTTTTTTCAAGACAGGGTTTCTCTGTGTAGCCCTGGCTGTCATGGAGCTCACTCTGTAGACCAGGCTGAACTTGAACTCACAGAGATCCACCTGCCTCTGCCTCCTGAGTGTGTGCCACCAGGAGGATTAAAGGTGTGTGCCACTGCCACATGGCAGAAAACTAAATATTTAAAAACTATATTCATTCATAGTTATTTTAATGGTTCTGGAGTACAAGCCGGGAGCAGCGTGTGTATTGTTCTATTCACACACCGTCAGAGTGCAAGACTGTCAAGACGCTCAGACTTCACATCTATTGAAACAATTAGAAAGAGTGAAGACAAGGAAATACAGATGAAAGTCTGCTCCCATGAGGCTGATTCGGCAAAGGAAAGCCTGAGAACCGCAGTGCCTGCCTTCAAGTTCTGCCTGCCTGACTGCCTGTGTCCTCATCTCTAAAATGATGCTAATCACCCCCCACAGTCTAGTTCACAGGTTTGACCAAGCAGATAGTTGACATAAATGTGCATTGAATACATATCATTTATCATGAGCTCTATGCAAGTGAGGACAGAGAAATATATATTTAGGGGCAGTGTAACATAGTAGAAAGAGTACAGGCTTCAGTCATTGGGAACTAAATCCCAAGTTCATTGTTGAGTTGGTGACAACCTCTCTCAACTTTATTTTCCCTGTTTTACCAACCTGAAAAGATTAGAGTGGCCACTAAATGACATAGCACAGGTCGCATGCCTGCTCTGGGGTCTGACACTTAACTGCTATTCAACAGATGTTAATTCTTTCTCTTAGCCTCCGAATTTGGGACTAGCTCTTTGAACATTAACATGAGAATCCTGGATTTATATTTCCTCAATTAATGCTAAACTACATAGATAATTAGTATCTTAGATCATCAATAGTCTTCATTAAAGCTGTTTATTTGCTGTTGTCCTAGAGCCAAATTATAAGGTGTTTAACCCAAAATGAGGGGTTTGGCATACACATCCTTTGAAGTGGTCAGAAGCTTCAGCTGAAGCACCTTTAGGAACATTGCGTTATGAAATAAGACGCGAAACTTGTAATGAGTATTAGACTAGGGAGGCTGGAATGCTGTAAAAACTACTAATCAAAACATTGCCATAAGAGTTGTTTTTGTTTGTATCTATGTGATCTTTATAACAAACTGTCAGGCATAGTATCCTGATTTTAAATGAAGCAACAGGCACACCGAGTAAAGAAAGGGATAACCAAGAACTGCCGTCCTGGTCTTTTGACACCCTGTTACGTGTCCTTTAAAAAAGTAACACACACACATATATAAAATATGTTATATATATTATATATATATAATTTATTCCTCTGTGTGTGTGTGTGTGTGTGTGTGCGCGTGCGTGCGTGCGTGCGCGCACACCCGTGTGTGCATGCTGCACACCCACAGAGGCCAGAAGAGGGCATCAGATCCCTGGGAGCTGGAGCTACAGGCCACTGTGAGCCACTTGATGTAGGTGCTGGGAACTGAACTCTGGTCTTCTGCCAAGAGAAGCAAATGCTCTTAACCACTGAGCAATCTTCCCAGCCTCTTGTTCTGTGCCCTTTTAAGTGTGGTAAGGGTCAGCAAGATGGCTCAGTGTGTAAAAGTACTTGCCATACAAGCCTAACAACCTAAATTCAATCCCCAGAACCCACGTAAAGAAGGAAGGAGACAGCCAACTCCTGAAAGTTGTCCTCTGACACATGCCTGCTCTGACACACTCATGCCTAAATTTATACACATTCACACACATCATACATACACGCATACAAGTAACATTATACAGAATGAGCAGGTTGTATTTATGTATTTAGGAAACACACACACATATAATAATGTAACAACAATTAAAGAAAAAGAGACCATGAATTTGAGAGCAAGTAGAGTGTGGGGGTGGCATATGGGAAGGTGTGAGAGGAAATAGAAGGGAGAAATAATATAATCTCAAAAAATCATTCAAAATATATTTGTGTGTGTGTGTGTGTGTGTGTGTGTGTGTGTGTGTGTCTGTCTGTCTGTCTGTCTGTCTGTCTAGAAAAGGGCATCAGATGCCATGGAGCTGGAGATATATATAGCTCTGAGCCATCTGACAGGAGGGCTGGGAAACAAGCTCAGGTCCTCTGCAAGGGCAGGCTATGCTTTTAACTGCTCAGCCAACTCTCCAGCCCCCCAGTATTGGTCTTTTTATAACTGGTTTGTTTCCTGTAGCAGACTGTCCTCAAGGTTTATCCTTGTTGTTGCATACAGCACAAGTTCCTTCCTTTTAAAAGCTCAGTGATATTTCACTGTATGCACATACCACATTTTTGCTTGTCTCTCTGTCTGGTGATTGGTTGTTTCATCCTTTCGACTGTTGTAAAAGTGTTGCTTTGAACATGGTGTAGACCCTGCTTTGGGGTCTCTCAGCTACGTACCCACAAGCAGAACTGCGGAAACATGTGGTACTTCTATTTAAACTTTTTTTTTTTTAGGAATAGCCTTACTGTTTTCCATAGTGGACACAGCATTTAGCCTTCCTATCAACAGTGTGCAAGGCTTCCAGTTTCTCCATATCCTTATTAGCACGTGCCAATTTTTGGTGTATGAGTCTCTGGTTTCATTTTCATAGTGACCATTTTAATGAGTGTTAGGTAGAATCTCATTGTGGTTTATTATAAATCATCTTCTAAGATAGCAAAACATTAAGTAGCCCGGATGCCACCAACTATTTATAACATTACAAACCCACTAGATTTAAGACACTTTGGGCATACCTTTAACACTTGTTCGCGATACTCAACAGTTTTAAAGCTAGTTGTGAGCACTTGAGAGGCAGATCATACTTCACTGTGTATTAAGTTTGGGGCTAGCTTCAGCAATATGAAACTCTATCTCAAGAAACTAAAGAAGGAAAAAAGAATTTTACAACCTTGCTGGAAAGAAGAGACAGATGTGGTCTAAAATAATAATGCATTGATTAGGCATTGTGGTACATGTCTAAAATCCCAGCTCTTGGGAGGCAGAAATAGGATTACCCATGGGTTCAAGGCCAGCCTGCACTGCATAGTGAGTTCTAGGCCAGCCAACGACACACAGACCCTCTTACAAAAAAAAAAAAAATTAGCAAAAAGCATTAAAGTTCTTATCCAATAATATTGATAAATATTAAATCATAACAGAAAAGGGAGAGATTGTGGTAGACTGGGTTGATTAAGAAAAAGCTGTAAAACGGAACTGGTGCCTAAAGTCATTTTGAGAGGGTGGGCTTAAATGATCTAAGATGAGAGAGAGTTAAATTCTTTATTTGACTTATTAATTTGTACATTCTTTCAGATCCACTTATTGAAGTCCTAATACACACTGGGCAGTGTGTGGAGTTTGGGGGTTACCTCTCAAAAGCAAGGGAGACCTATGAGCTACGAACAGTGACAATCTAAGGTGCTGAGTGAGTACAAGGAATACTGAAGCACTCCTTCCGGAGCCGGGCGGTGGTGGCACACGCCTCTAATCCCAGCACTCGGGAGGCAGAGGCAGGTGGATCTCTGTGAGTTGGAGGCCAGCCTGGGCTACAAAGCGAATTCCAGGACAAGGCGCAAAGCTACACAGAGAAACCCTGTCTCCAAAAAACAAAAAACAAAAAACAAAAAAAGAAAGAAAGAAAGAAAGAAAGAAAGAAAGAAAGAAAGAAAGAAAAGAAAGGTCAAATAAGGAATTTAAAAGAAATAAAAAGGGCTGGAGAGATGGCTCAGAGGTTAAGAGCACTGACTGCTCTTCCAGAGGTCCCGAGTTCAATTCTCAGCAATCACATAGTGGCTCACAACCATCTGTAATGAGATCTGGCATGCAGGCAGAACACTGTATACATAATAAATAAATAAATCTTAAAAAAAAAAAAGGAATGCCGAGCAGTGGTGGCACACGCCTTTAATCCCAGCACTTGGGAGGCAGAGGCAGGCGGATCTCTGTGAGTTCGAGGCCAGCCTGGGCTACCAAGTGAGTTCCAGGAAAGGCACAAAACTACACAGAGAAACCCTGTCTTGGGAAAAAAAAAACACAACAACAACAAAAGAATCTTATCATCCCCTTTTACAATGAGTCATGAAGGGAGGATGTAAAACACATTTCCTTCTTGACTACATTCACACCCAATTATTCCAAACAGAACCCACCTGGAAGTTCCCTATCGTGTCCTAGAAATTAGGTTGTGTGCTGGCAATTTAGTTATGAGTTCTCATATCTATCACCTCATTAGAGATTTTATTCACATATATGTGCTAGACTTTGGGAAAATGAAGAAAACTGAGTAGTACACAGACCCTATCTTCCAAGACCTCAAAGATAGCTATCCTATCGTATGATAAGGGCTGTGACAGAGTAATAGAAGAAAGGGCTTTTTACCTCCTTCTTGGAAATAAAAGTTTCCTTTGTCCTCTACACACATGATATGTATGGCATGCACTCACACCCACACACTCAGTGAGTGAATAAATGTAAAACTGTTTAAAAATAATTCAAGGTGAAGGCTGAAGGATCATGGGTTTGAGGCTATCTTAGGATACATAGTGAAATCCTGTATCAACAAACAAACAAAAGAGAGCAAGCAACAAAGAGACTGGACCTGGCATGGACTTTTGAAACCTCAAACCCACCCCCAGTGATACATTTCCTCTAACAAGGTCACACACATCTCCTAATCCTTAAAATCCTTTCAAACAATTCCACTCCCTGCTGACTAAGAATTTAGTCTTTCTTTCTTTCTTTCTTTCTTTCTTTCTTTCTTTCTTTCTTTCTTTCTTTCTTTCTTTCTTTCTTTCTTTCTTTCTTTCTTTCTTTCTTTCTTTTTAGATTTATTTATGTATTATGTAGTGTTCTGCCTACACATATCCCTGCAGGCCAGAAGAGGGCACCAGATCTCATTACAGACGGTTGTGAGCCACCATGTGGTTGCTGGGAATTGAACTCAGGACCTCTGGAAAGGCAGTCAGTGCTCTTAACCACTGAGCCATCTCTCCAGTCCCCATTCTTTTTTTCTTGTTTTGTTTTGTTTGGTTTTTTGAGATAAGGTTTCTATGTAGCCCTGGCTGTCCTAGAACTCACTCTGTAGCCCAGGCTGGCCTCGAACTCACAGAGATCTGCCTGCCTCTGCCTCCTAAGTACTGGGATCAAAGGCATGCGCCACCACTGCCCTGCTGGGGGTCATTCTTACTCAAACCACCACACCCAGCAAGCTTCTTTACTCTCTAAGTCATCTTGCCAACCCAAGATCTTGGTTCTAATTCAAATACTGTCACAACTTTAAGTCATAGTCTCTATAGACCTATTTTGTGAGTGTATTGTGTAGCTTTTCCTGGGGAGACATGAACAATGTCTATTCAATGTCTATTCAACCCAAATGGGTTCCAATGACAGGACAAAGAAATGATCCCACACATCCTGTTTGTTGAACTATTAAGTTTATTGAAGTTACTTACAGGAGCACAGTTGACTCACAGGCAGCTGGGTCACTGAAAGGCCCACCCACCCCAACATGGGTGAGCACCTGCAAAAGCTGCATCCCTGGAGCTAAAGTAAGTTTCCTCTCCCCCAAACTATCCCTTGCTTTATTAGATTGGGGGGAGGGGCTTTGTACTGTGTAGGGCTTTCGGAAATTTCTACTTTTCCTGGACTCCTTGAGTCCTGTGAGTTTGCTGCTTTCCTCTACAAGGGGAAGTTTCAGGTAGGAGAAAATAGTTATATAACATTGGTCAACTGAAGAGAATAAGGACTGTTCCAAAGCCATTGAAAACATATACTTTAGTATAGGGCAGATTAATTATCTCCATTAACTTACCGTTCAGCAGCTGAAGAACTGGATTGATGCTAGGCATAAAGAGGAAAGAGTCCAGTAGACTACTTCCAGACTTCTCGCTACTTTTGTACAGTCCATAATTTGGCTTCTCTATTTAGAACACAGGAAAACTATAGTGATTCCCCTCTCGGGTATGAATTGAAAATTACTAAATGTCTTATGTGTTTGATAGAGATTGCTAAATGAAAAAAGCTATTAAAACCACAAATGATTATCTGTGTCGATGCTAAGTGGGCTCCTATCTCTTAGAAAAAGTAGAAAAGTTTAGCTATCATTGCTTTGTGACTTTGGCTAGTTTTCTTGGAAAGCAAACTACTATCTTGGAAGAAAGATGAAATCTCTGAAGGAAAATTTCCTTCAAGTGGACAGGTGAGAGTAGTTACACTGTATACCATGCTGGAAAGAAAAACTTTTTTACAGAAGCAATTTGACTATTTTCGAGGTATACCAACATCTCCCAAACAGGGAGGAGAGGGACAAGAAGGCCTTATAAAGACTATTATCTTCCTTGGGATTACTATTGTTATGATAGAAAAAAATGACCAAAGCAACTAGGGGAGGAATGGGCTTATTTGGCTTACACTTCCACATTGTAGTCCCTCACTGAAGAAGTCAGGACAGGAACTCAAACAGGACAGGATCCTGGAGACAGGAGCTGATGTAGAGGCCATGGAGGAGTGCTGTTTATTGCCTTGCACCATGAGGCTTGCTCAACCTGCTCTCTGGAACCCAGGACCACCAGCCCAGGGATAATCTCAACCAAAATGGGCTGGGCCATCCCACCTCAATCACTAACTAAGAAAATGCTCTGTGGCTTGACTACAGCCCAATCTTATGGAGGCATTTCCTCAGTTGGGGTTCCTTCTCTCCAGCCTGGGTCAAGCTGACATAAAGTTGGACAGCCACAACAGACTCCTTCTCAACTTGACACACAACACTTTATAAGACATAACCTTTCCTTTTTCTTTTTTGGTTCATCTCCAAGATCTCAGATTAATAAATATCATAAATATAAGACATATTATAAACTTAGAAGTCCTAGTCTTTATCAATTCAAATACTTTAAAAGTTCAGTCTCTTTAAAAATTGGAAGTCTCTTTAAAAATCCATAATCTCTTTTAAAATTTCAAAGTCTCTCAACTGTGGGCTCTATAAAATAAAAAATAAGCTAAATACTTTCTTTCTTCAAGAAGGAAACACCAGGGCACAGTCACAATCTGAACAAAGCAAAACCAAACTCCAACAGTATAAATAATTCCATGTCCAATATCTGGGATTCATTCACAATCTACTGGGCTCCTCCAAGGGGCTTGGGTCACTTCTCTGGCTCTGCCCTCTGCAGCACACACAGCTTGTCTTCTAAACTCCAACTGGCTCTACTCCACTGCTGCTGCTGTTCTTGGTGGTCATCCCAGACTACTGGCATCTCCAAAATGCTGGAGTTTCTTGCTGCAACTGAGCTTCACTTTCACCGATAGCCTCTCCTGGGCTCTTTTCATGGTGCCATGCCTCAGTTTCTCTTCATGGCCCCTTCAGTCCTAGAGAGCTTCAACTGCTACTGAGTCTGCACCTTCACCAATGGTCCTGGATTCTCATAATGCCAAGCCTCAGCTGCTCTCCAATGACCCCTTCATGCCTTCAAAGTAGTACCACCTGAAAGACTTACACAGTACCAAGTTTGACTGCCAGCACAAGATACAACCTAGGCCACCTCTAGAACACAGCTTCTGTGTGCTAACTCTCAGGAAACATTTCCCAGTTTTCATCTCAGTGATACTGGCTCTTCATCACTCCTAATTTCTTGACACCAGCTGACATGTATCAATTTCCCCGGTAAAGCAAAGGCTTTATTTTAATGTTTCTCATCTCTTGTTAACCACAGCTGATGTTTCTTCAGCCCCAGCTAACTAGAACCACAGATTCTTAACTCAAAATATGCCACAGCCCCGATAGTCTTTAAGAGACGTTCACATTCCTCTCTGGAAACTTCACAAGTCTGGCCTCCATTGTCTGCATTGAGAGCACAACATTCTTATCTTCCAAGCTCCCACAGAACAGCTCACCAAGTGTTGAACATTCAATGGCTTTTTTAGCCCAAAGTTCCAAAGTCCTTCCACAATCATCCCAAAACCAACATGGTCAGGTCTGTAGTAGTAACATCCAACTCCTGGTGTCAATTTCTGTCTTGGTCAGGATTTCTATGGCTATGATGAAAAACCATGACTAAAGCAAGTTGGGGAGGAAAGGATTATTTCAGCTTATACTTCCACATCATAGTCCATCACTGAAGGAAGTCAGGACAAGAACTCAAACAGGACAGGAACCTGGAGGCAAGAGCTGATGCAGAAGCCATTGG
Organism: Peromyscus melanophrys; assembly: GCA_902168415.1. Taxonomy (NCBI): domain Eukaryota; kingdom Metazoa; phylum Chordata; class Mammalia; order Rodentia; family Cricetidae; genus Peromyscus; species Peromyscus melanophrys. Next base: position 2,512 of record CABHPR010152219.1, on the reverse strand, counting down.
GGAGTGCTGCTTACTGGCTTGCTCCATGTGGCTTGCTCAGCCTGCTTTCTTACAGAACCCAGGACTGACAGCCCAGGGATAACCCCAACCAAAATGGTTTGCCCCCCCCCCCCCATCAATCACTAATTAAGAAAATTCTCTGCAGGTTTGCCTACAGCCTAATCTTACAGAAGCATTTACTCAGTTGGGGTCCCCTCCTGTCAGGTGACTCTAGCCTGGGTCAGGCTGACGTCAAACTAGACAGCACAGCCACCTTAGTGTGTTTATTGGAGTCAACTAACTTGGCTAGCATGAACTGAATTAGGGAAGGGTGATTCCGTGTGAATTCCCTTTCTCCATTTCTATCACTTTCCCTTCATTTCCCCTTTTTCTTTCAGTTTTAATCTTTGAATAAACAGGCTTTTCAGAAACTTAGTCCAGTTTGCTTCCCTCTTCCTCAAGGCCTCTCCCAACCTGGTGAGTTGAGGACTAGCCAGGAATTTTTGTTCTAGCTCAACAACCCAGGAAAGGATAAGATATGAAAACAAGTGGTTTTCAATCAGGGGTGATGTTTACCACCCCTCCCCCAGGAGACATTTGGCAACGCCGTGAGTGGAAGGAGTGTGCTCTAGGATCTATGACCATAGAGCAGGTCCTGAATGTTCTCAGTGCGGAGAACATCAGCCTGGACAGAGTTGTCTGGTCCAAATCACCAATAGTGTTGCTGGTGAGGAATCCTGGTACACATAGATGCTGCTAGCTGAAGAAGACTGTGATATGGTGGCAGAGACTCAGATTCTCAAGGTAAAAGTGCAGCCACCAGTATCAAATTGTCTTTGGTTCTCTTTTGTTGTTGTTGTTGTTGTTGTTGTTGTTGTTGTTGTTGTCTGTATATAACTGTGGGTAACTTTTTCAATGCTATACAACAGTTTCTTCATCCAGAAAAGGAGGCTAATAAAATATCTCTCTCACTGAAGTGTAAGCTCCTTCAAGGCAAGGACATGCTACCTTAGATTAGGAATGGATATGCAGCAGGGAGTACTAAATAAAAATTTGTGGGTTATCTCAGTTATTTTAAGGCCTAAAGCAGAGAACATATTAAGCATAATGAGGAGGAGAGTAGCCTCGGGTAGTGGGGGAGGTATGCTGACATTATCATCTAGGGTGCGCTGAACTGGCTAATTTCATAGAACATTGTTTTAATTTAGTTTATTTATTTTTAGGATAAGTTAATACTTAGTGCACAGCAAGGTGATTGTTAAGAAGATCTTTTTCTTATTCTTTCTTTTTCTTTTCTCCCCACCCCCTTTTGTTTAAAAGACAGGATTTTATATAGTCCAGGCTGTCCATGAAATTCTGATATTATTCTTGCCTTTATCTCCCAAGTGCTAGAATGGTAAGTGCCACCATGCCCAGCTTAGACAGACCACCTTATGATTTCAGTAGATAAAAACAGAAACAAACAACTCCTGCAATCATGTATGAATACAAAAATAAAACCGAGAAGAACATTTGTGCCAACCACAAAAATAACTTATTATTCCCCATCTCATGTAATGAGGGGCTTTTCACCAATCCTCACTTGATTCTTCTTATGCAAGAGGCATTAAACCCTAATAATTACTCCCACCTCCTGATAGCATCTGCTTACTTGAACCCGCCCCTCAATCACCTGAGAAGTCCAAACTGCATTCTTTTGGACAGTGATGCCTTGCTGTTCCTCATAGTTACAAGCCCAATTTGTCTAACTACAAGGGTAGTCTCCCACGATCTTAGGTTTTTTTTGAGACAGGGTTTCTCTGTGCAGCAGTCTTGGCTGTCCTTGAACTCACGTTGTAGACCAGGCTGGCCACAAATTCAGAGATCTGCCTGCCTCTGTCTTCGGAGCGCTGGAATTAAAGGCGTGTGCCACCACCGGCTGGCTATCCTCAATCTTTGACTGGATGGCACTGAAGATAATGAGACCTCCCTAAGTGGCAGCTGTGTCTCCGCAGGGACATTGGATGATGCATCCAGATTGTCTAGCAAAGACTTCATAAACAAGTAGTCACGCATCATATAAGGAAGCTTTTGCAAAAAAAAAGAATATATGACCAGGGACCCAGCTTATATCGCCTAGGACACTGTAGTGTCTTTCCTTGTGTGGTGTGAGGTTCGTCAACAAGTCAATTACCTACTCGACACATTTCTCAACATATCACCTTCATTTAGCAAGTTATGACTGTGTTTCGAAGCTTCCTGACAGACTGTCGCTTGCTGGGTGTTTGTCGGTCTACCTCAGGGGAACCAGGGAAGACACTTCTGAAGTAAAAAGCCAGCAACTTAAACTTCTCACGAAGTAAAACGCCTTTAATGAGGTGCATGCCTCCAGTTCCCTTAGAATTCCTCGAATACTAGAACGCCCCAGGGGTATTTGTGGGAAATTAGCCCCACGGGTTCATATTATAGAGTCTCATAACCTAACTCCGGAAGAATGGCCCCAAATTCACGCTACAAGAAACCCAGGGGTTTCCGAACCGCTGAGGTACCCAGC
>CABHPR010152218.1:27729-52930 GCA_902168415.1 Peromyscus melanophrys | reverse complement strand
ATTTTTTTTTTTTTTGGTTTTTCGAGACAGGGTTTCTCTGTGTAGCTTTGCGCCTTTCCTGGAACTCACTTGGGAGACCAGGCTGGCCTCGAACTCACAGAGATCCGCCTGCCTCTGCCTCCCGAGTGCTGGGATTAAAGGCATGCGCCACCACCGCCCGGCCCACTCCTTGATTCTTACAAGTTCCATTTTATTAGTTGAAGATACGGTTGGAGACAGAGACTCAATGATACTGCTTGCTTAGGATGTGTGAGGCCCTGGTTTCCATTTTCAACACCAAGAAAGAGAAGAGACTGATTCAGAGGACTCGAGGCCCAGTTCTGTATGTCCGTGGACCAGTCCCTTAGTGCTCAGGGATGGAATGGTTGTGAGAAGGTGCAAGAGGAAGCTTCAGTTTAGGTGACCCTGCCTCCAGGTAAGGGTGAAATCTACCTGCTTTTCTAAACCCAGTACCACAGGTGAAGGGCAGGGTTCACCTAAGCAGGACCTGGGGCCAAGCTAATCTTTGAATGAACACATATAATGCCTTGAATATGTGCAAAGAGTAGTATCCTGGGGAACCTGGAGATGAGAGGGAGCCTCCTTCCTCCATTAGTTCAAACCACTTGGGAGAAAGGTCAAACTTTACTCCTTAGGCTAAGACTCATGGTGTGGGAAGGGGACATTGGAGCTGGGCTTCAGAGAGTAGGAGACTGCCTGTTGAGAGGCTGGAGGAAAGGATGCTACAGGCAGCGGAGGTTTGCACATTTTCCCTTTAGGAAACTGGCAGGTGCGAGGGAGGGCCTTGGCAAGGAAGCTAACTGAGTCATCCCAGTGGGAGACTGGATGGCACGGCCTGGAGGAAAGTCCGGGTGTGAGGAAGGTGAATGAGAGAAAGAGAAAGGAAACATGACTGCTCCCAAAGTGGACATGACCCTGAGCTGGGCCATGTCGAGAGACGGGGAGAAGGGAGAGGCGCCAGAAGGCCCAACATACAAAGAGAGTGGGTAACCAAAATGGCTGGACTATAGAGGAATAGCAGCCCAGCCCCCTGGGCTGGAGAAGTTCAGGGGAGGGGGAGGGGTATGCCAGCCAGGAGGGCCTTGTAACAGGTAAGGACTGGGAGACTGCTGAGAAAACCTGACACCAGTGTCCGCTTTGATATGTTAAATAGGCCCAGTCATTGTCTGGGGTTGAAACCTAACTGGAGAAAAGCTTTGCTGTTTGGGGGCCCCAAGCTTGGACCAGCTGGCCCTTCATTTGTAATCTCTGTGCCTCCCATAAGTAATGAGGTGGTGCTTTGGGTTTATTGAGAAAGAGCTGGGGGCCAGACCAGGTGCAGTGGTGCAGATTTGTGACCCAGTACTCAAAGCCTGGGCAGACACAGGAGAATCTCACATTGCAGGCTAGCTTGGGTTCCATGTTGAGACCTTGTTTAAAATAAACAAAACTTTAAAGAAGAGAAAGCTGTGGGCCTCCAATCTTTTCCTTTCTTATATGATCCTGTAAGCAAAACGTGTCTTAATCACTGTTTCCCAGGTTGGGAAACTTGCCCACGGACACACAGCAGAAGGCTGGAGCAGACACTAGGCCGGGGCCAGGGCTGGGGAGGAAATAGTGCCGCAGTTCTGATTCACTCTGTACGGCTTGGACTGGGGCTCCCCACAGCTGCCTGTCCCATTGGTGGGCCTGGTGATGCCCCTTGTTCAAGGGCACCTGAGGCTCGGCTCCCTGAGGCTTGGACACTAGAACAGAGGGAGGCAAGGGGGAGACTAGAGCTGGCCTTGACCTTGCCACTCCCAGGGGGAATGTACACATCCTTTTGGTAGTGAAGGGCCACAGTTCAACTTTTTTGGCCCTGTATCTCCCACTAAGACTCCTTTTCAGGGTCCACCAGACTCTTTGAAATTGGGTCTCGTCACCCAGGCTGTTTTTTTTTCACTCAGTATATAGCCAAGACCTAAATGTTTATTTTATTCTTTTTACAGCACTGGGGAGCAAATCCAGGTGCCCATGTATACTAGGTAAGCACTCTCCCACTGGTCTGCATCTCTAATGACCTGTATTCCGGATCCTCTTGCTGCCACCTCCTGAGTGCTAAGATCACAGCTGTGCACTACCACACTGGCCTCATCAGGACTTTAGGCATGGCCCCTGCCCATCCCAGACACATGGGCAGGTAGGATAGGAACGTGGCTAATAAGCACACAGGTTGGGACTTGAGCCCACTTTGGTCAAGCTACTGGACCTGCCTCTGCTGGTTCAGTTTCTGCCTCTGTAAAGTGGGGCCATTGGTAAAGTAGTTGAGAGGGAGTCACATAAAAGCAGCAAGAATAATTTGTTACTCTTTTTGTTTATTCCCAGCGCGCAGCCTCAGGACCACCTTTGACTACCATCAACCAAACTATGCATGCCCGGGATTCTCCTGGCTCACTGTCCCGGGCAGTGCCCCTGGCCTCCACAGTCCTGATGCTCCTGATGAGCTGCCTGTGGTTATTGGGGGCTGGCCCCAGCCTCACATTGGCTCCAGAGCTGCTGCTGGACCCCTGGCAGGGTGAGGACCAGCTGCATAATCCTTGAGGGAAGCTAGAGACTTTCTCTAGGGCCTGAGGCCAGTCAGTGGAGTTAGTGTGCACCTTGTGGTGGTCACGAGGTTAGGACACAGTGTTCCAGGGCACGTTCTCCTGTAGACATGCCCAGATCATCCACAGTCAAGGAGGGCAGAGGATCCTGTAGAAGGCACAGAGGGTGAGGTGGGAAGCTGTGGGTAGGAGTTCTCATAGCATCCCTTGCTGACAGCTTTCCCTGGAAATAAGAACTAAAATTTTCTGCCAAACATGTACTTCCCACAAAAAAAAAAAAAAAAAAAAAAAACCTCCAGTTTACATCTGAGGAATCCAAATGATGTTCAGAGAGGTGAAGCGAGTTTTCTAAGGTCATGTAGCTCTGTGGGAGTGCAGGGCTCTAGCAGGCAGTTTCATTAGAATGTGTGCTACTAACCAGATGCAACAAAGGTTTGGGAACTGACAGACAGCTTCCCTGCCTGGGACCCAGCAGCCCTCGGCAGCTGGTCGCTAGCGAGAAGACTGCATGTTGGTAGAGTAGCTGTGGGGTTGAGAAAGAAGCCTCTGGTCCCCTCTACCAGTGATGAGTGGTGATCCTTCACATACTGGCTTCTGGCTGGGGAGGCTGGCCCACCAGGTGGCCCTCGTAAAGGCTAACCCATCCCTCTAACCTGGCCCCCTTCTCATTCCCAGTGCACCGGCTAGTGACCCATGCTCTGGGCCACACTGCATTGCCGGGCCTGCTCCTGAGCCTTCTGCTCCTGCCCACGCTGGGCTGGTGGCAGGAGTGCCATTTGGGCACTCTGCGCTTCCTGCACAACTCCGCCCTGCTTGCCCTGGCTGCTGGGCTGCTGGCTGTGCTGCTGACAGGCCTCGGGGTGTCCAGTGCAGCTGGAGGTTGTGGATATATGCCTGTCCATCTGGCCATGCTGGCAAGGCAGAGTTACTACCCTGGGTGGCCTCAGGGGACACTGCCACCATGGCTGCTCCCATGGCTGCTGCTGGCCCTGACCCTGCTACTCAGCTCTGAGCCACCCTTCCTGCAGCTCCTTTGTGGCCTTCTTGCTGGCCTAGCCTGTATCCTTTGCCTGAGCCCAGGGACCATGTGGACCTGTGGCTGGGCCTCTAGGGTGCCTTGGAAAGAAATGGCATAGGGAATCCATGCCCAGGCAGTGTCTGGTGACACATCTTCCCTTGAGCCATGCTCTGGGCTGGGGACAGAGCTCATGGCCAAGGGGAGGTGTCAGTTACAATCAAAGGGCCCCATAGGATGTTTGGGAGAGCTGAAGGGACCCTAGAAGTCACTAACCTGGATCATGTGTGAAGGAGGCATCAAAGCTAAGATTAGCAAAGAGGAAGGCTCAGGGTGGGAGCGAGCCTGGGGCTCTCTGGGAACAGAGGACCAAGTTAGGGCCCATGGTACAGGTATCTTCAACATAAGCTTTGCTCCCAAGATAGGGGAAAATAGGCTGACCATACAGCCCTTCAGGCAGTCACAGGGGACCGTTTCAGAATGCAGACACCGGCTACTCAAGTCTGGCTGACCGCAGGGGGACCTGTCTTCAGGCACACAGGGTTATGCACTGGCCAGCAGAGTGGAAAGCGGGGTGTGGGGAAGGCACATACGGGTCTTCTGTGCTGGCTGAGTAGTTTCAGGTAGGCAGTTCCCTTTTGTTCTCAGCTTCAGCTGCTCAGGTGGTCCTGGAGAATGTAGCAAGGAGACACGTGGTACATTCCCCTCCCCCAGTTCAGTTTGGTTTCCTTGACCTGCGCCCTGCCCTGGGCAGGCAGATGCTGCTGGGGCCTTCCGGTGGCTGGAGCTCTCTGAGCGGAGACTGCAGGTGTTACAGGACAGTGTCCTTTGCAGGACTCTGGCCCGGTGCTGGCCACTGAGGCTCCTTCCTACCCCAGGCAGTCTGGCTGAACTGCCTGTCACTTTTCCTGCTGGAGTGAGGTGAGGGTGATACCAGGGGCTCAGCATTGGATAGTGGAAGTTGTGACAGTGGCTGGCAGCCCAGGCCGTCCACCTCTGTCCCTACAGGCCTGCCACCCCTGGATCTCCTTACCTTGCTTCCCTAAGCTCCTGGTCTCACAGTGATGGCTCTGCCCAGCTTCCACCAGGCCTGGGGCCTGTGCAGCTGACACGGGAGGACTCAGAGAGGGGCTCGGACTGGGCTGCGTCCAGCTTTGCTCCAGGAAGCCCAATGTGGGCAGCCCTGGATGAGCAAATGCTACAGGAAGGGATCCAGGCTTCGCTCCTTGATGCATCAGTGCAGGGTCCCCAGAGCTCGGTGTGGTTGCCCAAGGCCTCCGTGTCTTCTCTACGGTAAGGCAGGGTGGCCAGGGGTGCGGCTTCCTGATGTGGGAGCCCTGCATGCCCTGACATTTCTTCCTTGTCCCCACCTCACAGGCTGCAGCAGCTGGAGCACATGGGATTCCCCACTGAGCAGGCCGCAGTAGCCTTGGCAGCTACAGGACGTGTGGAGGGTGCAGTGTCTCTGCTGGTTGAAGGGCTGGTGGATACCGAGGCCCTGGTGACCGAGGGGAGGGGTGGTCCTGCCCACTGCAAGGGCGCTGGGCCCTCATAGTCCAAGAAGAGAGTAGAGTCTTAGGCCTGGCCTGAGTCCTAGCCTAGTCTCCTGAGGGCTTGGGAGCTTGAAGGCATCCCCGGGGTCAGGAGTGGGCCCCAGCATGCTCTGATACTTTCTAAGAATAAAAGCTGATGTTTTCAACCTGGCCTCTGAGTGGCCGTTGTCATGTCCGGCTCTTCTGTGTTGGCGTCAGGGAGGATGAAGGAGTGGACAAGCAGTGAATGAGTGGCTGATGGCAGGAGGGTGACCTGTGGTGTCTAGGACCACAGGGCTCCTGTCCCAATATCCTCAGCCTAGGAGGACCCTCTGGCTGAGCACATAGAGACCAAACTCGGTGGGTCAGGCAGGGACATTTATTGTCCAGTACATAGCAATCCAGGCATCTGCAGCAGATACTTGGAGTGGGAGTCCCTTCTACACATCCCGTCCCCACCTGGGACACTGGGGAGTGGGGGCTTGAGTAGAACTGACGTAAGGAGCACCAACCATTCAGTCAGGGATTAAGCAGCCTGGACTCAGGTGGGAATCAGCACCAGGAAACGGGACTCCCCAAGGTTTTAAGGAGGGGAACTGGGACTTGTGCCTCCATCCTGACATGTCTGCAGGGCCAGGCAGAGTCCCGGGCCCTACATTAGAACACTGGAAGCCTTGTGCCTCTGCTGCTCCCCTTTAAGGCCTTTTCACCTCATTTCACAGGGAAATAGACTTCTGAGTAGGCTTCCCCTCAGGACCAGTCCCTGCCTAGTCTGTCAAGTATAGACTGACATCACTGAGACCTGCCTGCCTACCCCTAAGGCCAAGATGGCACAGGGGTCCCTGAGGATATTAATAAATAGGAACTGGCAGTCTCTGGAGGCAGCTGGCCAAGTCCAGGCTGGGGGAGGAAGAGCCACCACCATCCTCAGCTCCTCTCGTTGCGTCTTCTGGGGGTCACGATCTGGTAGTTGGTTGGGTGTCCTCCCCTCTTGCCTCGAAGGAGGCTGGGGGTACCTGTGCCATCAGGGCCTACCCCGGATCCCAGCTCTGGTTCTGCCGGAGGGAATAGGAGAGAGGCTATGTTAGGGAGGCATTCACATGGGAAACCCACTCTTCGCCCCGGGAGGTAGCAGTGTGCCCTGACATCCTAGAGATGGAGCTGTGGGGAATAAGGGTACTGAAGGCTGGTTAGTGCCTCCCCATGACCTCTGAGCTCCTGGCCCCAAGAGAGCACTTGGCCGTCCGATGCCTGATTTCTCAAATGGGGATGGCCAGACTCACCACATTTACATGTTTGGCATATGGATAACGCTCCCCAAATAATCGATAATTTTGAGACTTCTTTGGAGTGAAGGTGAATTCTGCATCATCTGAACTTCAGAGCAAGTTAACTGAAGCTAGAGAAGAAACTTCCTCTTTCCGTGGGTTGTAGCACCATTTGGAGGAAAGGGTTTAGGAGAGTCAGGCTTTGCCCCTGAACAGCCTCAGTGAAACTGGACCCCGTCAGGGCCCCAGTTGTCTGATTTCTAAAATCTGGGACATTTTCAGATGAACTCTGAGGCCCTAGGCGGCACCAACAAAGACCGAAGTCAGTTACCAAGGGAGTTGTGGTAAGATATGCCCTGATCTGCATATAAGCTGAACCCCAAGCATAAAACATAGTATGCTTGCCCCCTGAGAAAACGAACATCCTTCAAAACCCAAGAAGGAGCTCTCTGGTCCAGGAAGCCCATGAGTATTCTTTGGTAGCCCCTAAAGCCAGGAAAGAGGTCAGGGTAGGCTGTTTTTCTAGTGGGGGACAACCTGAGGATTGGTACTTGGCCAAGCCTTTCCCTGTTCTTGTCAGACAGTTGGAAGCTTGATGAGGACCACTTCCCACGGAAGGCGCTGCTTAGGGGTGGGCTACTAACGGGGCCTGGCTTTTCCCAGGTGCCTGTGTCCATCATCCGGGGGCTATCAGAAGCACAGCCAGCTAAGGACAGGTCACAGTGGCCCTAATCAGCTCTTCTATGCTATCTAGCTGTCCCTCTACTGTTGCACTGTATTGGGGGGTGGGGGGACCTGACAAAGTGCTGAGACTCTGGAGTTTGGCTCTTTGTTCCCAATGGTCCCTCAGGTCATTTGGAATCAACAGGGATGGAGGACAGGTGCCAAGAGGCTTCAGCGTAGAGGCTCGCTATGTCTCCATCAAGACTTCGGTCTCCCCTCCTCAGGCAAGGAGAAGGCTGGTGAGGTCTGCTGAAACATAGTCCCTGATGTTTCTAGAATTTAGAGAAGCCATATGGCTAATGGTGGGGAATTAGAAACAGACTGTGTGTACTGTTTTTTGTTTGTTTTGGTTTTTTTTGACAAACTTTTGCTCAGCAGCCCAGGCTGACCTCAAATTTGCTATCCTCCAGTCTCAGCCTTCCAGTGCTGGGATCTTAGGCATGTAGCCACCATTCTTGACTTGGACAACACACACTCTAACCTCCAGATCTTATCTCACATTAGATTTCCTGTCAAGGTTGTCCCTCTCACATCCAGGCACAACCATATATCTTCTCTGACCCCACACGCACAGTCCCCTCTTCCAAGAAGTCCAGCAAGAAGGGCCCAATCCCTGGGTACTCCCTTTGAGTCTCTACAGTGACTGACAGACAGCTTCCTAGAGCTCCGCTACTTTGCAGGGCCCAGTGCCATCTAAGCCTAGCATTCAGCAGCTGCTTCCTGGTTTTGTAGAACAAAGGACTGGTTTTAACCCTGAACTTCCTCCGCACTTAGGCTCTCAGTTCTTAGCTTTATAAGAGGGGAGGTTGGACACAATATGGAGGCCTCTGGGCATGGATGTATATATGGGCTGTGAGACAGGGCAGAGGCTGGAAGGGGCAAAGGACAGCCAGTTGTGGGGAGGGACTCTCAGTGGGCAAATGAGAAGTGGCCCATACCTGTGCCCGGCCAGCCCCATTTCCCCACACCAGCTATGGCCTCATTAGCTTCACCTCAGAAGTCAGGTGCGGGGGAAGGGACTGCCCCCACCCCCAGCCAGAAGCCTAACTGCCTTTCATGCTGCCTGAACCAGCCTTCTAGAACCTTCCCAGTCCAGTTCTGCTCAGTGTTAGTCTCCACCTTGAGGAAACCTTGAGGAAACCCTGTAGACATCTTAACCTCTGATCTTCCTCTGCTTCTTCAATCACCTACGATCCTTGCCCTTCTATGTTAGGGGGGCATTCACATGGGAAACCCACTCTTCACCCTCGGAGGTAGCAGTATACCCTGACATCCTAGAGCTGTGGGGAATAAGGGTACTGAAGGCTGGTTAGTGCCTCCCCATGACCTCTGAGTCCCCAGCCCAGAGACAGCACTTGGGCGTCTGATGCCTGATTTCTCTATGGGGATGGCCAGACTCACCACATTTACTTCTAGTCTTCACTGAGACATCACCTCCAGGAAGCCCCCCTGGACTGTCCCCCTCACAAGCTGTCTCCCTCCCTCATGGTGACAACTGAACCTAAGGACTTGTACATGCATGCGAGGTAAGTGCTCTACCATGGAGCCATGTCCCCAGCAGGCCAGAGGAATATCTACTCTGTCACTTATCTCTTCTTGGCTTTTGCTGCCAGTGCCAGCCCCTACCCCAACCCTAAGCTGCACAAGGGCAGGGCTACATCTATTGACCGTGTTGGAGCCTGTGCTGATAGGTGACTGCCTGAACAGGAAAGCTAGTTCCCTGTGCCGGGCTCTACTTCCTTGATGAATGGAAGGATCCAGTGTCTTCTGGCCCAGACCGAGCACTGGGAGGCATCTTCTTCATGCCCAAGCCTGCCCCAGGCCCTTCCTGAGAGGGTTTGCCCCTGCCTGCCCACCCTGCCATTACCTGGCCAGATGATGGCTTCCAGCAGGGTGACCCGTCTGGCCAGGAGCTCCAGCTGGGCCTGCTGCTGCAGGAAACTCTGTAAGCTAGGAGCCTGATGGGAGATTGAGAAGAGCAGACGGTGCGAGTCTGGCCTCTAAGGGCTGGGCTGGGAGCCAAGGGGATGAAGGCAGAGAGATGCTGGTGGGCTTCGGGGCAGGGGTCTGGACCAGTGTCCACCAGACCTCAGTGAGGTGGGGAGAGGGTGTGCCTAGCTCCTCAGGTAACCAGGCGGATGGGAACTTGGAGGGTGAATGCCAGGCTACGGATCTAGCGCCCTTGAGCCCTGACAGGGAGCTTCAGGACACACTAGGACTACAATGGTAACTGTGGGATGGATACCTGGGGCCAGGAAGGCAGGTCCTGGGAGAGTCTCCAGAAGTTTATCGGGAAGCTGGTCGGAACTGGCAAGTGGTAACTCTGTTACCCAGAGTTCTCTGGGTCCTGAGTCTGCCTCTGTCACCCACAGTTCCCTGCACTTTTGGGATCTAGCTGCATTGCTCATGACTTGAAGCCCAAGTAGTCTGCATCCTTTATCCATAATCCTGGGGGCTTGGGCTCTGACTGTATGACCCATGACCCCAGTATGGCTAGAGTCAGGCTGTTACCCACAATCCCTCACTGATCAGGAATCTGGTTTTTCTTTTTTTTGTTTTGTTTTGTTTTTCGAGACAGGGTTTCTCTGTGTAACAAATAGCCTTGGCTGTCCTGGAACTCACTTTGTAGACCAGGCTGACCTTGAACTCACAGAGATTCTCCTGCCTCTGATTCTCAAGTGCTGGAATCAAAAGCATAAGCCACCACATGTGGCTTAGGAGTCTGGTTTCATTGCCCATGACTTCTTGCAAATCTCATACTCTGTTGTCTCCAAGTTCCTGAAGTCCTATAAACTACATCACCCACACTGCCTAGAGAGAGGCACAAGGATGAGTCCAGGAGCAAGACCTTCCCCTGTGGAGAGGGGAAGGGTTGGGTAGCCTCTATAGCCTATGCTTCTTCAGCCTCAGAACTGGACTCAAGCCAGTTACACCCCAGGAATGTTTGGAGGAGGCTGGTAAGCAGGGGCTGGGCTGGCTGGCCGTCTGTCTGTCTCTACTCACCATAGAGCCCAATCATTGTTTCCAAGATTAAAACCCTCTCAGCTAAAATCTTCAAAGCCTCGCGTAGTTGGTGCAACCCCTCCCCCTGTGGAGAAAGAGACAGATGCAGCCGTGACGGGGGGTCAGAAGGGGACCCCGCAAAGCTTGCCAGTGGCCCCTGCCCCACCCAGGTCAAGCACCTGTAGTCCTGTACCACCTACCACAGCCCAGGACCCACGGACAGCCAAACAAGACGGAGAGGGATGAGAGGGAGGCAAGGCAGGAGGAAGCGACCCCTGAAGACTCCCTCAGAAAGTTCCATTTGATCCCAACTGGCTGCAAGTTGCGCCACTCCGGAGAGCATTCCTCTGCTTGCCTCAGAGTCTGCCACCCATTTGTTCCCAAGGCCCTGTGGAACCAGCTTGACCTCTCACCTCTATTCCCCCATCCTCTGCACAGTTCCGTGACATCCCTGGGCCACCGGTACTCTGGGAGCTCTCTCTCCCTCTCTCTCCCTCTCTCTATCTCTGCTCATTTTAAATTCTTATTTTTGCAATCTTTCTCTTCACTCACATTCTTCAGATTGACTTTTTCTTTAAGTCATCACGTTAGCCTCACCCTAACTCTATCAGCGCGATCAAGCTAGTGACTGTTCACGCCAGATTGAGTAGTAAGTGAAAATCAAAACGCTTGAATGGCATTGCTGTTTAAGATGGGGCTGAGCTGGGCGGTGGTGGCACACGCCTTTAATCCTAGCACTCAGGAGGCAGAGCCAGGCGGATCTCTGTGAGTTCAAGGCCAGCCTGGTCTACAGAGCGAGTTCCAGGAAAGGCGCAAAGCTACACAGAGAAACCCTGTCTCAAAAAACCAAAAAAAAAAAAAAAAAAAAAAAAGATGGGGCTGAGCTGAGCCTCCAGCTTGGTCCCCTCCAGGAGACTGTTCCCCTCTCGGCCAGCGCCAGTCCCACATTCTGATACACCTTGGGGAGAGCCCTCAGCCCAACCCCTCCCAGTGTGTTCCCAGGGGTATGCAGTGGGTCCACCAAGCTCCTTCTCTAAGGCCCTCCAGCCCCAGGGTTCCCGACTCCCCAAAAGCAGAGGCTCACTTAGAGAGCACTCTTGGATGCTCGCCCCCCAGTTTGTTCTCTCCTTCCCGAGCACAGGGTGCATGGTCTTACCCAGCATTTCATGTCCCCTCTCTAAACAACTTCCAGAATGTGAGTGTTTCCCAGCAGAGCACCAGGATGGCCAAACTATCCCAGGCCTGACAGCATCTAGAAGAGTCTCTCAGCATTTAGTATAGGGTGAGTGAAGGGATGCATAGTATGCACACATCTCCTTGTGCGTGCGTGCGTGTGTGTGTGTGTGTGTGTGTGTGTGTGTGTATGCACATGTGTGTGCACATATATGCCCATGAGGACTCATACAGAGGCCAGAGGAGAATGTCTTCCTCTTTTGCTCTCCATTGTATTTAAGATTTTGATTACATTTGTGTGTGTGTGTGTGTGAGATCATGCCATAGTGTACATGCTGAGGTCATAGGTCAACTTGTGGTCACAGCATGTGTGTGGACATCAGAGAACAAATTAAATGAAGCGGTTCTTTCCTCGCATCACGTGAGTCCTAGAGATGAAGCTCAGGCCTTCTTCAGTCTTGTGGCAGGCACCTTCACCGCAGAGCCCCCTGCAGGCCCTCCATCTTACTTTATTTTCTACCTTCATTTTTGAGGCAGGGTCTTACGGTGACCCCAATGTGTGCCGTTTCAGCTAGTCGGACTGGCCATCGAGCTCCACCTGTTTCCAGTTCACAGCGCTAGGGTTACAGGCATTCGTGCCATGCCCGACTTCTGTGTGGGTGCCAGGGATCGGGGTTCAGGCCCTCTTGTTTGTGCAGCAAGTGCTCTTACCCACTGAGCCATCTTTGCCACCCCCTTTTCATGTGACGTGTGTGTCGTGTGTGTATGCATTTGTATACCGTGTTCACATTTGTGTGCATGCTCGCATGTGCACGTGTCTGGAGGCCAGAAGCTGACATCAGAGTTTTTTCCCCACCTATTTATTGAGGCAGGGACTCTCCACTGAACCCAGAGTTTGCTCTGGTAATTCTGTTCCTGCCTTGCAAGCTCTGGAATTAGGGGTGGGCTTTGAAGCCCACTCAGCATTTATGTGGATCCTGGGAATCCAAACTCTGGTCCTCAAGCTTGCTATCTCTCCAGATCCTTCTCCTTCCTTCCTTCCCTCCTCACCTTCTGTTTCCTTTGAGATATGTCACTCTGTAGCCCAGGTTAGCCTCAAACTCACAACAGTTCTCTCTCTCTCTCTCTCTCTCTCTCTCTCTCTCTCTCTCTCTCTCTCTCTCTCTTTCAAGACAGGGTTTCTCCATGTAGCTTTGGAGCCTGTCCTGGAACTTGCTCTGTAGACCAGGCTGGCCTCGAACTCATAGAGATACGCCTGTCTCTGCCTCCCAAGTGCTGGGATGCAGTTCTGTTTTCTCTGAGATATAATGTCAACTCTGTAGCCCAGGTTAACCCCAAACTCACATCAGTTCTGTTTCAAACTCCCATGAGCTGGAATTCCAGACATGAGCCCCTACACCTGGCTTACCATCCAACCCTTTGAAGCGGTTCCCCATAAGAATATCTAAGCAGCCGGGCGGTGGCGGCGCACGCCTTTAATCCCAGCACTCGGGAGGCAGAGCCAGGCGGATCTCTGTGAGTTCGAGGCCAGCCTGGGCTACCAAGTGAGTTCCAGGAAAGGCGCAAAGCTGCACAGAGAAACCCTGTCTCAAAAATCCAAAAAAAAAAAAAAAATCTGAGCAACTAAGAGGACTTCAACACGTCCATTATGAGTTTGTTCATTCCCTGGGGCTATTCCTTATGCTCCAGCTGTCCTGTTAATATCATAAAGATTGAGCTATCCATGGGTCACTGAACTGCCACTTCAGCCTGGGGTACTGGGGTACTAGGTCACATGCCAAAGTAATCCCTCTTTGAGTATCATGAAGCAGGATGTGAAAATGGATGATCCTGGGGCTGGGAAGATAATTCAATGGTAAGAACACTTACCAAGAATGAGGACCTGAATTTAGAGCCCCAAATTCACGTAAAAAACCACCCAAATGCCCACAACCTCAGCGCTGGGCAGGCACAGAGAAAGGGGGTTGCTGGGTGCTAGCCTAGCTGAAAAATAGTGAGGTCACAAGGGAATAGGGCAGAGAATGATACATGGGCACACACAACCACACACTTATATACACATGCACACGCACACACACCACACACACACACACACACACACACACACACACACACACACACACACACACACTGTCTGCCTTGCTGCCTGTCCATGCTCCCACTTACAGCCCCTGGTCTCTGATCAGGATGCCCATGGCCTTCTAGACTCCTTTTCTGTTTCCAATCCATCCTCCATATTGGCATTCAGAGACATACTTTGCAAACAAAAACCTGACCACACCATTCCCTCTCACTCTTTAATTTAAAAAAAAAAAATCTTATTTTTTTTTTGAGATCCTTGAGTATCCCACTCTGTAATCCAGGTTTGCCTTGAACTTGTGGCCATCCTCCTGCCTCAGCCATCTGAATGCTGAATGCTGGGATTACAAATGTGAGCCACCATACCTAGCTCCCAGTTTAGAAATACTTAAACAAACATGCCCCAGGGTCCACAAAAGTTCGAATTCTTTAATGTGGCCTCCTAAGTTTTGAAAGCCTCTAGCCTCTGTCTTGCTTCCTGCCTGTCAAACTGCCGCTCCAAGTACTGGCAACTCTGTGAACATCCCAGGCTCACTGACTCCAGGCCCTTTGCATATACTGCCCCAGCTTCTCTGTCTGAATACCCCGTGACTGGTTATGTTCCTGTCATCACCAATACACTACAGCCCCCAACACAGCTAAATTCCTTCTGTCCTGTGGCTGCTGACACAGTGTTTTACCCCAGCTCATGGTGACTTCTGAGGACTGACTCTGCAAAGCATCTCTCTGTACTGCCCAGCCCTGAGCTTGGCATACAGAAGTTTAGGGAATCGTAGTGGGCTCCCTAACCCCTCTGGGGATTTAGATGTCTTAGCCCGTTTCACTTCGGACCCCCACTTTGCCACCAGCTTGCTCTGAAGAGCTGGGTCTCAGTTTCCCTATCCAAATAAGGGCTTCCCTCTTAACTAGGTCGAGTCACTCAGGCCGGCCACTCAGCTCCTGCAGTACACGACTGTGACCACCTGGTGACACTACTGAGCCGCAGCTAAACTTGGTAAGCAGCTCCGAAAGCTGCACGACCCCTAGGGGGCGCTGGTAGGTGAGGTGCGTCTGTAGGTGTCCACAGGATGTTTCCACTGTATACACAAGCATGTGCGTACACACAAACTCCTGTGTGTACCAGGATCCCTACCTACCTCCAACAGAGCTGGTCCCTCAGCCCAGAAGCCTCATGCATCTCCAGCCCAGCGAAGCTTCTCCCAGGTAGCAAGCAGGGGCAAAAGTGCAGGTGGTAAAAGGAGGAAGGTGGGCAGGTGGGGGTCCTGCTACCTCTTGGGGGCCCCTCCCCTGGGTGGTCCTGGGTTCAAGGTCTCTCCTGGGGTGGCCCAAGGCTCCCCATGCAGGGATAGGGACTGCACAGCCTGGCTCTGTTGTGACCTGGTTTTTCCTATACCTTCTGCGATGGGTGAAAAAACCCGTTTTCTCACCCAGGGTCTCTGGGAGAGTGAGGGGAGGCTGAGGGTTGCTCCCATGGGTCTCCCTGCTGGGTCCACATCCACACTGTCAAGGGTCAGGGACCACGGGGAGTGGAAGAGTGAGCTAGAGAGCGGGGAAGCAAGCATCTTGGAGAGGTAGCAGGGCCCCTGGAAGTCATGGGATACACAGAGGTGCACTCATGCAGGATGAGGCCGACCACGGCTGTATCCATCACTGACTCGGTGACAAACAGTGGAGACACGGTTGGTGGCTGGCGCTGGCCACACCCTCACCAACAGCCCTCAGGACCCACAGGAAGGCAGGATGCCACTTTCCAAAGAGTACTCAGGCTCTTTCTTGTGGGGATGTTTACTGGAACCCTACCTATTTTCTAATCATGCCAGCAACGGTTGCCAGGTGTGGGATCATGACACTTCAGGGCATGGCTCGTTCTAGGCTCTTGCGTCTTTGGGCAGAGTAGATTCTCAGGCCCCAAATCTGTTCATTAGTTATCTCCAATGACCTTGAAGTTTCCCAGGACCTCACATGCATCTCGAGATTTCTGAGTGTGTAAGTTTCTAGGTTTCTCTTCCTATTTACTCAATGTCTGCTATGCATGTGACAGTTTCTAGCCCTCCCTTTCTATCGTTTACAGTTTGCTTTGTAGCTGGTAGTATCTAGCTCACCTTATCTCATTTTCCGTGGTTCTCTGTGCATATGACAGTTTCTAGGCTTCCCTTGTGGACTGCTTGAAGTGTGTGATAGTACCTACTACAGATCTTTTGGGGACAACAGAGTTAGCTCTCCTGACCTCATTAACCATGTCGAACATATACATAATGCTTTCAAGGTTCTGCTTCCCAAGCTTCCTGGAGTCTCTATGTGTATGTCGGTTTCTAGGTCCCCAGTCCTTTATTCCATGGACCCCCTGTGCTTCCCTTCTTTGTTTCCTGACTTTCCTAAAGTCCCTTTTTTCTGCTTTGGGTGGATACTGTCTTCACACGCCCTTTTCTTCTGTAGACAATAGGACAAAGCCAAAACCTTTGCAGGAGGGACCCTGGAGGTGGAGCTGCAGTCTGGGTCACCCAAACTGCCCAGCAGGAACAGGCAGAGTCGTCTTGGCTTGGAAAGGCTACAGAGGGTAAGTGGGTGAAGACAGAGGCAGAGACAGAGACAGAGCATGGGTGGGGTCTGCTGGGAGGGCT
This sequence comes from Peromyscus melanophrys, assembly GCA_902168415.1. Lineage (NCBI taxonomy): Eukaryota > Metazoa > Chordata > Mammalia > Rodentia > Cricetidae > Peromyscus > Peromyscus melanophrys. The sequence goes on along the minus strand of CABHPR010152218.1, from coordinate 36,955 downwards.
GGTCCTGCCTAGTGGGGAAAGGTTTGGAGCAGGGCTCCTGTAAGTATGTGACTAGGACACCCTCAATCCCAGGATCTACTGGTGAGAGAATTCTTTCCTGAGCACCCAGGGGACAGGAGGCAGGGGGAGGGAGGGGGAGGCAGGGGAGGCAGGGGGAAGGGGGACAGGAGGGGGAGATGAGGGAGGGCAGGGGAATGGGGAGACAGAGAGAGGCAGGGGAGGGCAGGGAAGGCAGGTGGAGGCAAGGGAGGGCAAGGGAGGCAGGGGGAGGCAGGGGAAGGTAGGAGGAGGTGGGGAGAGGCAGGGGGAGGCAGGAGAGGGCAGAGGAGGCAGGGGGAGGCAGGGGAGGGCAGAGGAGGCAGGGGGAGGGCAGGGGAGGCAGGGGAGGCAGGTGCAGGGCTGCAGCTCACCCAGTGGCTCTTCTCTCCAGGGTCTCCTTTGGGGCCAGGTTCTCCCTGAAAGGAGAGTCAGAAGTAAGGGTGGGGGTGGGGGTGGGGGTGTGAGGGAGAAAAATTCACAACTCAGAGTGATGGTGGTGGTGGAGCAGCTGTCCAGCATAAGTGAGACACTGGGTTTGATCCTTGGGGGAGGGAGGTTTCTCCTAGGGAAGAAACAACAGGTTTTCATAACTTCCATCACATAGGAGACTGAGTTTGGAAACACCCAATGCTTTGTCATGAAATCACAGAAAATCCAGGCCTTAAGCTAAAGAACACACCAAGAACAAACCCAAAATGGATTTTCTATGATAAAGCTCAATTCCTGAAAGAATGAAGTGAGGTCTGTAATCTAGCTGTCTTGGGGCACTCAGCACTTCTCAAGCAAATAACAGAACAGAGTTCCTCAGGCATTACCTCTCTCGTCCAATAAAGGATATGAAAGTTGCTAGCTATATGAAAAAACAGGAATGCGATGCACATTTAAGAGAAAAATCAGTCAACAGAAACAGATCCCTAGCTAACTAGGTGTTGTAAGTAGGAGACAAGGTATTTAAAATATCCATGACAAGGGTTAGAGAGGTGGTTCAGAGGTAAGGAGCACTTGTTGCTTTTGCAGAGGACCTGGGTTCAATTCCCAGCATCTACATGGTGGATCAAAACCATCTGTAACTCCAGTCCCAGGGGATCTAACACCCTCTTCTGACCTCTGCAGGCAGCAGGCATGCATGTGGTGCACAAACACATTCATACACATAAAATGAAATCTAAAAAATTAATAAAGTGTCTATGACAGATATTTTGGACCATCAAGATGATTCAGTGAACCTGAGCAAGCCAGAGAGCCTTGGTGGTTCAATTCCTGGAATCCACAGTGGAAGGAGAGAGATGACTTCTGAAATCTGTCCTGTTCCACACATGCCCTCCCATCAAATATACACATAGTAGTAAATAAAATAAAAAATTTAAATTTAAAAAATTTTAAAGATTAAATTTTTTTTAAATGAGTATGGTGGCATGCGCCACCACTGCCTGGCAGGAAAATTTATTTTTAAACATTATTTATTTTATATATATGGATGTGGGGGCAGGGAATAGAGCCTGGGTCCTCTGGAAGAGCAGCCAGTGATCTTAACTGCTGAGCCATCTCTCCAGCCCTAGAAGAAACTATTCTTCCTGAGACTAATCTCTAGAATTTCATGAAAGTCTGACCTGCCTGGGAAAGGGGGCTACTCATTTCCAAACCTTCTAGTTTCCCAGAACATGGGGAAAAGGCCCAAGTGAAGGTATGTCAGAGAGTCCCCCCCCCCCCCCCCCCCCCCCCCCCTAACACCTTAAAGACACAACAGAAATCTCAAACCAACAACAAAACCCCCAGCTCCCCTCCTATCCCCAACCACTGCCCTATTAAAAACTGTCTGCCAGTTTCCGATCTGTGTGTGACAGAGTTTCACTCTGTGGCCCAGGCTGGCATTAAACCGTTGATACCCTTGCCTCGGACTCCTGAATGCTGGGGTTACAAGAGTATGGCAGCATGCCCAGCTTTACCACAGTTTCTTTTACTCAGTACATCATGTCCACCATTCAACAAAGATACAAGGCACACTGAAAACACAGTTTGAAGAGACTGAAGAAACATCAGAATAGAGTCAAATACGGCAGCCCTGCGGGGATTACTTAAAACCTATTGATGCTGAGGGATGTGGTGGCACACGTCTGTAACTCTGGTACCCAGGGGATGGAGACACGAAGCGCAGGAGTTCAAGGTCCTCTTCAGTGTGATGGCTATTTTGGTTGTCAACTTGACTACATCTGGAATTAGCTAAAACCTCAAACTGGCTGGGCATACCTGTGAGGGATTTTTGCTTAATTAAATCATTTGAAGTTGGAAGATCCACTCCTAATCAGGATCTTTGAGGAGGGAAGGCACACTTTTTTTTTTTTAAGATTTATTTATTTATTATGTATACAGTGTTCTGTCTGCATGTATGCCTGCAGGCCAGAAGAGGGTGTCAGAGCTCATTACAGATGGTTGTGAGCCACCATGTGGTTGCTGGGAATTGGACTAAGGACCTTGGAAAGAACAGCCAGTGCTCTTACCCGCTGAGCCATCTCTCCAGCCCGGAGAGACACACCTTTAATCCAGATCTTTTGAGGTGGGAAGACCCACCTCTAGTCTGGGACACGCCTTCTGCTGAAAGCCTATATAAAGGACATGGAAAGAAGTCTGAGCGTCTCTGCCTGTTTGCTTTCGCCCTCGATAGCAACTCCATTCCTTCACTGGCATTAGAGCCTGCTTCAGGATTCCAGAGTATACTGAAGAGCAGCTGAGACATTCAGCCTCATGGACTGAACAACTACTGGATTCTTGGACACAGGCAGTCACTGTTGGATTAGCTGGACCATAGCCTGTAAGTCATTCTAAATCCCTTTCTCTATATATTCATTCTATAAATTCTGTTACTCTAGAGAACCCTGACTAATAATACACTCAGCTACACAGTGAGTTCAAGATCAACCTGTGATACACTAAACTGTCTCAAAAAATATAACTCATTGATTAAAGTCATATAAAGTGCAGGGTAGGGGTGGGTGGGGGTGGGAGTGTGGAACAAGCCTTTAGTTCCAGCACTCAGGAGACAGAGGCAGGTGGATCTCTATGGGTTTGGGGGCAGCCTGATCCAAGTATCAAGTCACAGGCCAGCCAGGTATGCATGATACCCTCTCTCTAAACCAAAACCAAACAATCCCCCAGTCACATAGAGTACTCAGTTTAAATCACAAAAGGGTAAGGTGGGGTGTCACTCAGTTGGTAGACAGCTTGCCTTGCATGCATGAAGGGCTTCCTCTTTCTGCAAGTGGCCTGAGGTGACCCATGAAAATGGTTCCCTACTCAGTTGACCCAGAAACTCCATAAAGCCATACAAATCAAGAGGTTCCAATCTTTATGTTCATTTTAAGGACACCGTGAGACTGTATACATAACCACATGGTCTCCAAGAATCTGGAAGATGTCACTTTACAGAAGCAGTGTGGGCCATTCCAGGGGCATTAGACAATGTTGGATGAGCCCAGGACAAACAGTGGGGCTGGACACTGGGTCACTAGCTTTGAAAAGAGTGTTAAATTTTAGTTAGACATGCTTTAAAAATGCAATCACACTGAACTGAAGGGTCAGTGACCACATCTAGGTGAACAGTGTACCAACTACTTGCTCATGGTGTGACTAGCCAGTCCCTACCCCCCCCAACTGAGACAGATGATCCCATTGAAGAGGAAGGCATGGTTCCTCAGCAAGAAAGGAGGTTGTCTAGAAGGAAAATGTCCCAGAAGAAACTGAAGAAATGTAGATAAATTCAGCATAATGTAAATGCAAATAAAAGTAAAAACAAAGGATGAAAAGGCAGAGACGGGGCTGTGGGGACAGCTCAGTCGGTGAGTGTCTGCCACATAAGCATGGGAGCCGAGTGTGGATCCCTTGTACCTAGGTACAAAGCCAGGTGTGTACAAAGCTAGGTACACAGGAGTGTGTTCCTGTGATCCCAGCACTCGGGAAGAGAGGGGAGGCTGAGGCAAGAGGATCCTGGGGTCTCGATGGCCACCCAGTCTAGCTGAACGGGTGAGCTCCAGGTTCTGTGAGAGAGCCTGTCTCAAAGGTGGAGAGTGACTGAGGAGGACACTTGGTGTCAGCCTGGGTCTCCACACACACATATATGCATGTGCATGCATACCAGCACACATGTGTACACACTTGCACACACACACACAAGGTAGAAGAATTATGTAAGAGTAAAATAGAAATAGGGTGATCAAGTAGAAAACAGTAACAAATATGGCAGACATCAATCCAACACTGTCTACAACCCCTTAAATCATCAACGGTGTATGTGCTGGCTAGTTTTTATGTCAACTTGACGCAGGCTAGCGTCACTTTGGAAGAGTGAGCCTGAACTGAGAAAATGCCCCTACCAGATCAGCCTGTAGGGAAGTCTGCAGGGCATGTTCTTAATTAGTGATTGATTTGGAAGGACCCACATCTGCTCACTCTGGGCAATGCCAGCCCTGGGCTCGTAGTCCTGGGCGCTTTAAAAAAACATTCATTGGCTCAGTTGCCTTTAGCCTACTGGCTATGGGTGAGATAGGACTTCTGTTGGTCTTTTCTGTATCAAACACACAGATTGCAAGCCCAATGCCACTTTGAGATCTTTGGCAGCAGTTAACTCTGCAGCTCACACACGATTGAGCCTGTATGATAATGAGTATTCAGAAATGGGTAATGCCTGGGGGGCACTCACCAACCTAAGACAGAGCACCTGTGTGGCCTGGGCAGGCGTCTCCATGACGGGTAAGGTGACCTGCTGACGTCCCACGTAACCCAAGTCAGAAGCTCATTTTTTAATAAAAGGGGGACCTGTAGGGCCCTGGCCCCCGTTCCGGGTAACTGTTGCCTTGCTAGCAGACCTGGACCTTGATATTCTCCCTATGCTAATTCCCTACCAGGTTCCACCCTCCTGAATGCTTAAGGGAAGTTCCTTCCCTGGTACCCTGAATAACGGGCATTAACAGATTAGAAGCAAGATTGTAAAACATCAGTAGCGAACTTCTGCCCTCTGGGGTCCTCCCATTGTGCTGTAAGCCTGTATTTAAGACCTCCTCCCCCCTTAAATAAATGACATTCAGCATTTAAAATTTAAAAAAAAAAAAAAAAAAGAATGAAAGACTACGAAATAAAGAGTTCCTGCCTCCCAGGTCAAAAAAAAAAAAAAAATTCATTGCCAGGCAGTGGTGGCACATGCCTTTAATCCCAGCACTTGGGAGGTAGAGGCAGACGGATCTCTGAGTTCAAGGCCAGCCTGGTCCACTGACCGAGTTCCAGGACAGCCAGGACTGCTACACAGAGAAACCTTGTCTCTGTAGATCCTAAGTTTGTGGTTTGCCTCCAACAGAAATGGACTCATTCGGCAGGTGGCAGGACCATAAAACACAACAAAAACCCAACAAACCTCACAAACCAAACACTCAAGCAGATGCTCACATTAAATAGAAAGACATAATAAAAAAAATAAATAAAGCTTAAGGGGCCAGCTAGGGGCTGGAGAGTTAGCTCAGCAGCTGAGACCATTGGTCTCTCCTCTAGAGCACTCTTAGGTCGGGTTCCCAGAGCTCACATGGTGGCTCCCCACCATCCAGAACTCCAGTTCCTGGGGATTCAGTGACCTCCTTTGACCTCCGCAGGAACCCAGGTGTGGTGCACAAACACATGTGTGCAGAAAAATAACTTATACACATAAAATAAATCTAAATTTTTTTTTAAAGGATCCAATAAGATGCTTGCTGAGTTCAGACTCAACAGCACCACATAAAAAGCTGGGCGTGGCGGCTTATACCTGCACTCCTAGAACTGGAATAAGAGACAGTTAGATCCTGAGCTTTGCTGAATAGGTGAGTTCGGGTTCAATGAGAGACCCTGTCTAAAAAACAAGTGAATGAATGAATGAATGAATGAATGAATGAATGAATGAAACAGGAAGTAATAGAAGTAATATTGACCTCTGGCCTCCATGCATGTGCACACACACAATACACAGAAGATTAAAAATTAAAAGATCAAAAATTAAAGAACTGGGGCTGGAGAGATGGCTCAGTAGTTAAGAGAACTGAGAACCCAGATTCAGTTCCCAGAATCCACTGGTGGCTCACAAACATCTATAACTCCAGTTCCATGGGATACAATGCTCTCCTCTGACCTCCACAGGTACAGGGTGCACAGACGTGCGGTCAGGAGAAACATTCATGCACACAAAACAAATTAATTTTAAAAAACCTTGGTGGTACAAGGCTGTAATCCCAGCTACTTGGGAGCCTGAGGCACGAAGATCCTAAGTTTGTGGTTTGCCTCCAACAGAAATGGTCACATTGGGCAGGTGGCAGGACCATAAAACACATACCTTAACCCACATAAAAGAGAAATCATACCAGGTGCGGGCTCAGACACCTTACAGAACTAAGAAAGAAATCAATTCCAGAATGATATTTGGAGACTTCTAAGACATCAGGAGATTAACCAATGTACTTCAGCTAGCACACAGGTCAGAGAAGGAGTCACAAGAGATATGCAAAACTATTTTGAACTAAATGGGAATATAACTTATCGAAATTTGGCAATACAGCAAAAAGAGTGCTCACGGGGAAACCAGCTCATCGAATGTATGTATCAGAAGAGAGATTAAGATAAATAACTGCTGGGCAGTGGTGGCACACGCCTTTAATCCCAGCACTCAGGAAGCAGAGCCAGGCAGATCTCTGTGAGTTCAAGGCCAGCCTGGTCTCCAAAGCGAGTTCCAGGAAAGGTGCAAAGCTACACAGAGAAACCCTGTCTCAAAAAAACCCTATATATATATAATAAAATAAATAACTGAAGTTTCCATCATGGGAAGTCAGAGGCAGAGCAGATGGAGTCTAAAGTGAGCAAGAGAAAAGAAACAGCCAAATTAGCGCATGGGATTGCAGACAGGCTCACACTGCTAATGCCCGGCAGCAGCAGCAACAACAAAAAACAAACAAGAGAGAGAGAGAGAGAGAGAGAGAGAGAGAGAGAGAGAGAGAGAGAGAGAGAGAGAGAGAATGATCAGAGACCTAAGCAGATACGGCAACAACCACAATGAACCAAGGCAAAGGAACATGTGAACACGAAAGGCAGGTCCCAGTCAGTGTCACCCGGGAACTGCGAATTAAAATGGCAGTGAGATAAATCAACAGCAAACACCCAGGCTAGGTGGTGGGACAGCCCTGGAATCCCAGTACTCCAGAGGCTGAGCAGGAGAACCTCTGAGTTTGAGGACAGCCTGGGCCAAACCAAACCAAGAGCGAAACACCTTCCCAGTGAAAGAGCCCTGCACACCTATTAGGATGGCCAAAATATCCAACAATGACAATACCAACGGAGGTGAGGATGTGGGTAAGGTGCAACTCTCATCCATTGCTGTGAGGAAGGTGTGACTGGGGTGAGAACGGCCTCTTTTAAAAACTAAGCTACAATAAAGAGTATCTTAACCAGGCATAGTGGCACAAGCCTTTAATCTCAGCACTTGGGAGGTAGAGCCAGGTGGATCTCTATGAGTTCAAGGCCAGCCTGGTCTACATAGTGAGTTCCAGGACAGCCAGCCAGGCATAGTAAGACCCTGTAAAGTATCTTACTATTGATTGATTGATTGTTGTTGTTTTTTTTTAATTCTTTTTTTAAAAGATTTATTTATTATATATACAGTGTTCTGTCTGCATGTAACCCTGCCCGCCAGAAGAGGGCACCAGATCTCATAGATGGTTGTGAGTCACCATGTGGTTGTGGAGAACTGAACTCAGGACCTCTGGAAGAGCAGCTAGTGCTCTTCACCTCTGAGCCATCACTCTAGCTAGTTTTTGTTTTTTTTTTTAATTCTTGTTAACGAATGTTTTGCCTGCATGTATGTATGTGCACCATGCTCAAGCAGTGCCCATGGAGGCCAGAAGAGGGCATTGGATGGGTGTGAGCCACCATACGACGCTGGGAACCAAGTCCAGGTCCTATGCAAGAACAAACAGCAGGTGCTCTTAACTGCTGAGCCATCTCCTCAGCCTCGTTTTTTTGTTCCTTTGTTCTTAATTTTACTTTTATTTTATGTGCTTCGGTGTTTTGCCTGCATGTGTGTCTGTGTGAGGGTGTAGGATCCCCTGGAACTGGAGTTACAGACAGTTGTGAGCTGCCATGTTGGGGCTGGATATTGAACCCGGGTCCTCAGGAAGAGCAGCCAGTGCTCTTAACCGCTGAGCCATCTCTCCAGCCCTGCTTGTTTTTAAGACAGGGTTTGTAGCCTAGGCTGGCCTGGAACTTACTATATAGCCCAAGCTGGTCTCAAACTCTTGAACCTTTTGCCTCAGCCTCCCATGTGTTGGGAATATAGGTGTGTGCCAGGAATCTAGCTTGCTTGTTTATTAATTTATCATTTATTGATTGATGATTGATTGACTGATTGCAGTACTGCGGATTGAACTCAGGGATAGCCTCATAGATGCTAGACAAGAGCTGTAACACTGAGCAACACACCCATCCCCTAAAAGTAGTTCTAGATAAACTGCTGTTAGGAGACTTGTACTATGAGAAAAACTACAGGATGTTCTTTAGGCTGAAAGGAAACACCATCAGTATTCTCTTGCTTAGTTTTTATTGTCAACTTGAACTAGCACCCGGGAAGACAGACACTCAGTTGAGGAATTGCCTCTATCAGATTGGCCTGTGGTATGTCTGTGGGGGCATTTTGACTGCCAATTGATAAAAGAGGACCCAGCCTGCTGTGGGCAGTGCCACCCCTGAGCAGGTGCTCTGGGTTATATAAGAAAACTGACTTGAGCATGTCCCCGGGAAACCAAGCCAGTAAGTTGTCCTCCTCCATGTCTCTGCTTTACTTCCGGCCTTAAGCTCACACCCTGGCTTCCCTCAGTGCCAGATTGTACCCTGTAAGCCAAATGAACCTTCTCTTCCCCAGGTTGCTTTTGGTGACGATGCGTATCACAGCCACAGAAAGCTAACTAGGACAGACAGAAATCTGGATCTACAGAAAAGTATAGTATTAGAAATGCTACATGATCAGCAAATTTAGAACTACAGCCATCCCTCTGTGTTCGTGTGGAATTCATTCTCCTGGGGGTACCAAAATCCACAGGTGTTCAAATCCCCCAATAAAAGGCTTAGTCTTTGTATGTAAGCTGTAGGTGTATAGAGGAGTTCATCTGCCTCCAGCTTCTTTATGATG
>CABHPR010152218.1:0-21461 GCA_902168415.1 Peromyscus melanophrys | reverse complement strand
GAGAGAGAGAGAGAGAGAGAGAGAGAGAGAGAGAGAGAGAGAGAGAGCATGCATGCAGAAGACTGGCACACTGCCTCCCGCATGCCAAGCAAGTGCTGTAGCACTGAGATTTTGCAGGGGAAACTGGGAGGGCCTGACACCCCACACTCACATTAGGGCCTAGGGCAAAGAAGAAGATTCTGCAAGTATGCCAAGCTCCTGACCAAGGGTCAGGAAAAGACGGTGGTCTGTCCTCACAGCGGATGGTCTGTAATTATATAACTGCGCCTTCTCCTTCAGGGATCTGGCTTCCAGATTTCCCTATGACAGTTAACACTTTATTAAACTTCCTCACATCTGATCAGGACAAGTTCCCAGAGGAGGGTTATAGCAGAGCAAGAAGACAGTGTGTGTCTACGCATGTCCAGAAACCCTGGAAGAAAAAGATGACTAAAAGTGGTAGCTGCCGGGTGGTGGTGGTACACACCTTTAATACCAGCACTGGGAGGCAGAGGCAGGCAGATTTCTGTGAGTTTGAGGCCAGCCTGGTCTACAGAGCTAGTTCCACAACAGCCAGGGCTACACAATGAAACCCTGTCCTGAAAAAACAAAACAAAAAAAGTGGTAGCTTAGAGCCAGTGAGGTGGCTCAGCAGGTAAAAGTTCCTACAGCCAACCCTAATAACCTGAGTTCAATTCCAGGGACCCACAGAGTAGAAGAAAAGAACACCCCCAAAGTGTCCTTTGACCTACATACATACACACACACACACACACACACACACACACACACACACACTACAGCACTCTCACATGCCCACCATACAGAAAGAAATACAATTTTCTTTAAAAGCTGGCAGCTTATGGCTGCAATCCCAATTACTAAGAAGGTAGAGACAGGAAGATCTAGAGTTCAAGACCAGCCTGCACTACACAGCAACACACCTGTGGTGGTTTGAAAGAAAATGGGCCCACAAACGGAGTGGCACTATTAGGAAGTGTGGCTTTGTTGGAGTAGGTGTGGTCTTGTTGGAGGAAGTAGGTCACTGTGGAGGGGGGCTTTGAGGTCTCATATATGCTCAGATACGGCCCAGTGTTTTAGATCACTTCCTGTTGCCTGTGAGTCAGGATGTAAGAAATCTCAGCTTCTGCTCCAGCACCATGTCTGCCTGCACGCCACCATGCTCCCTGCCATGATGATAATGGACTAAACCTCTGAAACTGTAGGCCGCCACCTCAATTAAATGTTTTCTTTATAAGAGTTGCTGTGGCCGTGGTGTCTCTTCACAGCAATAGAACCCTAATTAAGACAATACCATTTAAAAAGGAAAGAAAAGGGAAAGAGAACGGGTGGTCTTTTAGTGCACGGGTGAAGGGCATGGCTAGCTTGCACAAAGCCCTGGGCTTGATCCTAGTACCACATAAACCACATAAATAAATAGTGCACCACATAAATAGTGCACACCTGTAATCCTAGCACGGAGCAGGTGGGGCAGGAGGTCATCCTCAGCTATGCAGCCAGCTTGAAGCCAGCCTGGGATAGGTGAGACCCTCTCTCAAAAGAAGAGAGGGGCTGGTGAGGGGACTCTGAGTGAAGGTCCTGCCACTGAACTTGGTGACTTGAGTTTGCTTCCTAGCACCCACGCGCTGGATGGAGAGAACCCCACATACATACAGTAAACAAATAAACAAACAAACACATGATTTAAAAAGATAGGTAGACCTCTGAGTAGGAGGCCAGCGTAGTCTACATAGTGAGTTCCCGGCCAGTCAGGGCTACATGGTGAGCTCCTGTCTCAAAAGCTCTCAGTTTTCTCTCTGGAACACAGGTAGTCTCTGCAAACGGTTTTCTGGATTTCTGACGTTTCCTGACCTTAAGTTCAGGATCGTGTTTAACTGTCTTATTTTGTAACCTTCAAACGCTTTTTGTCTTGAGATAACGTGAGATGTGTAACGGGCATTTTCATTTATGTATACCGGTATGGAGGGGCAGGATAAGGGACAAAGGTGAGGGGCAGGCAGGGTCTGTCATTGTGCTGGGGGATGAGTTAACTGCCTGAAACTGGGCCTCACGGGAGGGGGCTTTACAGCCTCCTGGAGGGACAGCGCACCAGGCTGTAGGGCTGTGTAGGAGCTTCATAGGGATGGCAACTGAGGAGCAGAGGACAAAGAGCTGGATGGACATCAGGCAGGGGCTGGGCCATGCCTGTGGAAAGCAGTCTACCCGAGCATGGAAGCTCAGAGGATGGGCATGGGGGTGCAGGAAGGAGTGGGGGAGGCCAAGGTCTCCAAGGCCCAGGGCAAGAGGGGAGCTGTTCACCCACCTTGGCCTCCAGCGCCTTCAGCCTCTCGGTCAGCTCAGACACTCTGCTGCAGTTGAGACAACCTGTGGGGAGGAGGAAGGCTGAGGCTAAGGCTAGAACTCCTAGGTCCCCTTAGAGTCCTCGCCCTTGGGGGAGACAGGTGCTAATGACCCTAATCTATGGGGAGCAGTGTGGGCTGGGCTGCAGAGTCACTGCAGCCTGGGTGGGCATCACCCCTCACGGTTCCTTCCATTCCAGAGCCTCCAGAGAGGACCCTTCCTCCCAGTGCTCGGGGGCCCTGGTTCTGACAGTCTCAGCATCCAAACGCCAAATCCAGAAGCCACAGGTAGGAAACCCTGTTGTTTCCTACCAGGCAGGGGTGGAGCCTGGGCCCACCAGCTCTGGGGACCAACAGACCACAGTTGGGATGCTACTAGCCTCACAGGTACCATTGTCTGGCTGTATCACAGAACCACACTCCAGCTTTTCTGACCTTTTTTTTTTTTTTTTTAATGAGGTGTGTACACACTGGCGGCCCTGGTCCTCACTGTAGCCCTCTGTGTGACACAAAGCCACACTGGAGGCAACTGAGTTTGTGACAAGGTGCAGTGAGTGCCCAGCACAGTAACCCACACAGCTCAGAGGAGCCAGACCCAGGGCTGCCCACTCCTGGCTATGGCACCCTGGGCAGGGTAAGGCTTTGGTTGACTCTCGGTTTCCTGCTCATAAGAGTCGTGTTGTGGGCAGCTGTGAGGTTTGAAAGCATCTGGCTGAAGCCTCCGGGTCCCCAGTACAGAGAGGAAACTGGGGTGTTGGGCCGTAAGTACAAAAACCCAGGGGTCACAGGTCTCCGCGTGACTCCCCTCTGGGTACGTCCTCTGCCTTGAGGCTCTCTGTCCAGGGGCTGAGGTAAAGAAGTGTTACCCTTCATCCTCTACTTCCGGACCCAGATGACTTCCAGGGACAATTACCACACACTGCCCTGGGTCCACCCTAGATCTCCTCCGGTCTGGAGATCCCCAAGAGGCTGCCCCAGGACCCACCTGAGAATGCCGTGGGCCGCACTGCCGTCCGCCGCATGGTGCTTCCTGACCATGTAGGCTCCAGGAAGCCAGGGGAGCCTGCAATGGAGGGACGTGGGATAAGGGTCTGCTGACCTGAGCCAGCCCTGCCCCGCCAGACAGCCATTAGTGCTATTGCCCCAGGGGGATCTCTGCTCCCCTTAACGCACAGAGAAGCACAGGGAGGTGGGGTAACTTCTCTGGGTCACACAGCAATAAGGAGGCAGGACTAAAGAAGGCTGACTCCTTGATGGGCTGGTGGGAGGGGCCAGCCACCTGTGGGGGCCACACATAAGCTGAAGGCTTCCGCAGTGAACCCAGGCAGTGGCAGAGCCGACGGACAAGCTCAGCTCCTCTACCTACTGATCTGTGGGATCTGTCCTCTCTGACCTGCAACACTAAGGCCTCTATTCTTGTCTGGCAAGGCCAGGAGAGGGTGACATGTGCACGGGTCTACTGTACATATACAGGGCTCAGGTACACAGTAGATGCTCAATAAATGATTGTGCTTGCTCTCCATACCCCACTGAGTGAGAAAAGACCAAAGTGATATGTTCAAATGAAAGCCAGGGAGAGACTGGCTGCCTCTTCCGGGAGTCTGCCCCTTCCGCACCCAGGAGGATTATCCAGCCTGGCTGCTCTGGTTTCGTGGGCCTGGTTTTCCACACAGCTGGAGGGACCGGCTGGCCAAGCCAAGGACGGAAGGCGCAGCTGGAGGGCCTCTCCAGCCAACAGTGGTAACTGCCCTCCTCAGCCCCCTGCGCCTGCCTTTTAAGGCCATGAAGTGTCATCCTGGGGGGGAGACAAGACCCAAATAAGGCACCAGCCTGGCTGCTTGGACATGGGCTGTGGGTTGAGGCAGGGAGTGAGAGGCGCCGGCAATCCAAACCAGACGGGTCTCTCTGGCCAGCCCCCGGTAGGGAGGCTGCCTGGCCCTGCTCCGGGTCCCAGTGTGCACATGGGATTTTTGCTCAGGCTGGGCAACTTCTTTAAGAGTCCCAGGGACTGCAACTTGCTCAGGTACAGGGGGTAAGAGCCTCGTACAGGATACAGGAGTGGGGGCTTGCAGCCCAGGACACTGGCCAAGATGGGGGTGTCTGAAGAGAGTAGATTCCACCGTGAAGCAGGCCTTGTGCCCAGTGAATTGCAGGGCTCAGCACAGTTCTAGAAGAGACAGAGCGCACGCGCTCGCGCGCGCGCGCGCGAACACACACACACACACACACACACACACACACACACACACACACCCAGCCCTGCACATCCCAGGCACCCCCACACGTCTTGTTTTGGTTTTACCACTGCAAACTGGGACCATATGGTTCTAACAGATGGGGAAGCAGGCATCCTCCTCAGGTCTCAGGAAGAGCAAGTGGATGGGTGAACAGACCCCCTCCCTGCTTTCCTCTTGGGGAACCCAAGGCAGAGGGATGAAGTGACTTACTCATGGTCCTCCCTCAGGTCTTCAGGGAAGCCAAGCAGAGCTGACGACAGGGTGGGACCCTGCAGCTCTACCCGGCAGGAAAGGCCCGCGTCCAGCAGGAGACAAACCCCGTCACAGTCCTTTAGCTTTTTTGTCCCAGGTGAGAGTGTAAAATGCCACCTTTTTATTCTTTGCAAAAAGCTGATCCAAAGCAGCACCAGTCTGTCTTTTAATCCGCCCCCCCCCCTTTTTTTTAGGGAGGGGAGTGATGTCTCATAGAGCCCAGGCTGACCTAGCACTCACTGTGTGGTCAAGGATGAGAAGGAATTTGTGATCCTCCTGCCTCCGCCTCCCATGTATCATGATCACAGGTGTGTGTCACCATGCCCAGCTCCCAGGTGTCGTGATCACAGGTGTGTGTCACCATGCCTAGCTCCCAGGTGTCGTGATCACAGGTGTGTGTTACCATGCCCAGCTCCCAGGTGTCGTGATCACAGGTGTGTGTCACCATGCCTAGCTCCCAGGTGTTGTGATCACAGGTGTGTGTCACCATGCCCAGCTTCCAGGTGGCGTGATCACAGGTGTGTGTCACCATGCCTAGCGTCAGTTCTTGATTTTAGAGAAGGGTCTCCTATGTAGCCCAGGCTGGCCTCAAACTTACAATCCCCCTGCCTCAGCGTCCCTAGCATTAGTATTAGAGGTGTGCACCACCATAGCTAGCTTCTTCTCCCTTTTTTGCCCACAGCACTGTGTGTGTGCACACCCTCAAAGATGTACTGACTGGAGCGGTTCCCCAGATGACCGCCACTTGCCTGTCCCTTAACTCCAGCTCTCGCCCACCAGGACAACCTTGTCTGTCTTGTAACTGCCAAGGAACGTCCTGGGAGCCCTGCAGGACTGCAAGCACCGTGATAAAACCTTTGTCTGTGAGCACACTCCTACCTCGGGCTAGCAAAGAGTAAACTCTAGCAAGCACAACCAAACACTGCAGGTGATGGACACAGCTGCGCCAAGGACCAGCACCCGGGGTGTCCCTGAGTGACTGACCAGCGGACCTGCGGCTGGAAATCATTTTCCACACAGTTTGGTTTGGGACATTTGGCCAAGAGCCATAAAGAACCAGAACAATGAACAGAGGGGCTGGGGAGACGGCTCCGTTGATAAAGTGCCGTGTGCAAGCGTGAGGACCTGATTCAATCCTTAGCACCCGTGTAAAAGCCGTGTGTGGTAGTACATGCCTGATCCCAGCGCTGGGGGGTGGAGATAGGAAGGAGGAGGATCCCTAAGGCTTACACGCCAGCCAGGCTAGCTGAATCGGTGAGCTGTGGCTAGTAGCAGACCCTGTCTCAAAAGAAAAGGAGAGAAAGAGCGCGAGGAAGACACCCAATATCAAGCTCCAGCCTCCATATTTATACATCTATGCTTGCCCACACACGTGTACACACATGTACACACACATGCACATGTACACACATGCTCACACACTTGTACACACACGTACACAGTTTATACACATATCCACATATATGTACACACACATATACATGTATACATATATGCATACACATACATACATGTATATACATATATACATGTGTATATATGCATGTATACACACATATGTACATGCACACACATACCTGGAGCAGCAGTACAGACAGTGTAGCTTCAAGTGATTGTGAGTTTCAATTAGCAAAGGAAGTTTAGTTGGACATGGTGGCACACACCCGTAACCCCAGCACTTGGGAGGCAGAGGCAGGTGGGTCTCTGTGAGTTCAAGGACAGCCTGGGCTACAGAGAGACTTGGTCTCAGAAATGTTTAGGTGAGGCTGGAGAGACTGACTCAGTGGTTAAGAGCACTCACTATTCTTTCAGAGGACTCCAGTTGGGTTCCCAGCATCCATTGTTGGGCTCACAACCGCCTGTAACTCCAGCTCCAGGGATCTAACACCATCTTCTGGTCTCTTTGGATACCTGCATTCACATGTGCACAGGTATACACACACACACACACACACACACACACACACACACACACACACAGAGTTTATAAAATTTGTTTTTAAAAAGGTGTTTTGGAGCTGGAGAGACGCTCAGTGGCTAAGAACATTTGTTCTTGCAGAGGACCCAGGTTCAGTTCCGAGCACCCACATGATGGCTCATAACCATCTGTGACTCCAGCTCCAGGAAGTCTGGTGCACATACACACATGCAGGGCGGGGGGACCCATAAAAATAAGTAAATCTAAAAGAAAAAAAAGTTTGAGTATAAGGGTAGGGGTGTGGTTAGTTCAGTGACGGGCTGCTGGCCTAGCCCGGGCCCTGGGTCCCATCCCTAGTGTGGTAGTTTGGATGTAACTGGTCCCCATAATCTCAGAGGGAGTGGCACTATTAGGAGGTGTGGCTTTGTTAGAGGAAGTGTGTAGCTGTGGGGACAGGCTTTGAGGTTTCCTATGCTCAGGATACTGCCCACTGTTTCAGTCGACTTCTTGTTGCCTGCAAGATGTAGGACTCTCAGCTCCTACCCCAGCACCATGTCTGTCTGCACGCCGCCATGTTCCCCACCATGATGATAATGGACTGAACCTCTGAAAATGTAAGTGAACCACTCCAATGAAATGGTTTCATTTATAAGAGTTGCCGTGGTCCTGGTGTCTCTTCACAGCAATAGAAACCCTAACTAAGCCGGGCGGTGGGGGCGCATGCCTTTAATCCCAGCACTCAGGAGGCAGAGGCAGACGGATCTCTGTGAGTTCGAGGCCAGCCTGGTCTACAGTGTGAGTTCCAGGAAAGGTGCAAAGCTACACAGAGAAATGCTGTCTCGAAAAAACCAAAAAAGAAAAAAAAAAAAAAAAAAAAAGAAACCCTAACTAAGACACTCAGCTACAAAGCAGAGAAAAAAAGTTTAAGGAAACCATAAAACTCAAAACGGACCAGAAAATATTGAGCTTTCATTCAGGATTCACAGAAATCAGGCAAACCTCCCAAAGCTCTGATAAACAGATAAAAATATTTTGGAGACATGTCCCACTGTAAGAGGGCCTTTAACATTCACAGCTTAGTAAAGATGCTGTGGGCTGGGGCATGGCCTGCTGTGGTTAAGACATTCCATCTCTCCCATGGGTGTTTGCCCAGAGACCCTAAAGCAGGCTCACGGTTGAGGCCCATCTTTATTGTGTCCTACAAGGACGCTGAAGGCTGGCCCTCACAGGTTCCACTGACTCTGGGTCACTTCCCACTATCTAGGAGGTCCCCAGCTGTCTACATGTAGACCTCCCCTGCCCCAATTCCTACAGCTATGGTTTCTATGTCACCTCCTCCAAGAAGTCCCCCTAAACAGACCAGGTCACCCATCAGTGCCAAAGCCCTGCTGACGTGCCATAGTTCAGTGTGCTGACCCCTACAGGGCTGGTGTGCTCTGCAAGTTCTAGCCCTGTGTCCCCCAAAGCTGCCTCCCTTCCTGTGCCAAGTGTCCTTCCATAGACCAGTGCACAGAGGAGCACCAAGGCCCAGGGCAGCAGGCCAAGGTGGGCTGGGTTCTGAGCCTTCCCCAAACTGGAAATGAGGATGGAAGCAGTTTGGGGGGTCTCTGGGCTCCCTCAACTCTGTTGACTTTTCCTGCTAAAGAGCAGAGCTGGGGGGGAGGCTTGTTCACATCCAACCTCCCAGGCCCATGTGGCTTCGTGACCACACCAACCACATGGCCACAGCCTTCCTAGCTAGGCCATGTCTCCTGTGTGAATTTACTTTCTAAATGTAAATATTTGCAGATGACCAGCCAGTGGCCTAAGCCAGGGCTTAGGATCAGAGCTGGGGCTCTCTGCTCTAAGAACCTTCCAGCCCAATGAGGAGGCCTCTGGGAAAGCTTGCTGTGTTCCTGGCCTGTTCAAGGTTGGCAAATTTCATTCAATTTTTACATGCTCACTTTACGCCAGGCGCATCCCAGGCACTGGAGCTGCAGGAGTCATGCTGGCAAGGGGCCAGCTTAGTTAGCCTTCCCTAGGAGCACCAAGGTGGCCACAGGCAGACAAGCTAGCCACTGTCAAGGCCACAGGGCAGGGAGGCCGGTGGAGTGCAGGGTAAAGGGTGTGTGTGTGTGAAGCTGGGTGTTACGGGAATTCGTGAGGGCAGTGCCCTGGTGGATTAGCGTGGAGGTGGGATTGGCTGAGCCTTCTAGACAGGAATGGGAGAAGATGGGTGGTAGACATGGGTGGGATGACACAATAGTTATCCTTCAGAACTCTGAGCCCATAAAGCAGAGGCTTGGCTCCGTACCTGGCACCTGGCTGGCACAGACAGACATACGTGGGATGTACCCAGCCCTCCCTAGAGAGTGGAGAAGCTGAGGGGCCCTGGAAGGGTGTGGCCTCAACCTGTCTCACATCTGCTCTGAGGCTTTGAGGCTTTGGGGGCTGTGCATTCCTTTTTTTTTTTTTTTTTTTTTTGAGCCTGTTCTGGATCTTGTCACTGTAGCCCAGGCTAGCTTCAAACTCACAGAGATCCTCCTGCCTCTGCCTCCTGAGTGCTGGGATTAAAGGTGTGCGCCACCACCGCCCAGCTCAGGGCTGTGCGTTCTTAAGCAATGCCCATCTCTGGTACCCACCATGGAGGACAGGGGCTGTGGGGGTTCCAGGTAGGGCAGAGAAATACATATTGGAAGGCAGTGAACCAAGGAAGAAAAGCCAGATGTCTCTAGGGAACCCATGAACAGAGGAGGGTGAGCCCCAGCTTCTCCATCTTTCCATCTGGGGGTGCTAAGACCAGCCTCACGGCACCCCACCTGTCTGACCCCTCCTTGTGCTGTTGCAGAACTCTGCCCTTACTCCAGAGCCAACCTGACCTGGCTTGAATGGGCCCACAGCTTTCCCCTCTCTGAGCCTCACTGTGATGACGGAGGAAATTGGTGGCTTTCCTTCCCCTTGTCATGGTCACGGCAGGAGGGGCTGAGACAGGATGCCGCTGGAGAGAACCTGGTCACAATACTTACATACTCTGTGACCTTGTGCAAAACTCACACCCTCTGGGAGCCTTATTTTTATCATCTGGACTATGGGACCGGTGGACAGTAAGTCTGCAGGGAGACCTGCAGCAGAGTCACGGGGTGAAGGGGCAGGGAGGGGATGACAGCCGCTCCGCCCTCTGCACAGGTTCAGGCACTGGCCCAGAGGTGACTGCTACACTCTGCCCCACTTCCAGCCAGGCACTGTGCCAGCTCTCTCCTGCCCGGCCTGTGTAGTATATTTTGGCCTTGGATCTTTCTCATCCATTGTTTCCATAAGTAGGTGGCCAGGCAGAGCCTGAGCCAGGCCATTTTTACCCATATTGCCTCCTCCCAAAGCCTGGAAAGGACCAAAAGGTGGGTGAATCTCAACCTTAGCTCTTATATGCTGTGTGACCCCAGGCTGGTCCCTTCTCCACTCTGAGCCTCATAATCCCCATATGTAACATGGGACCCCACTGGTGGTCCTGCGCAGTGACTGAGACTGTCCTCACTCACTGTCACAGCATGAACGTCCCCATCCCACCATCCCACCATCCCACCATCCCACTCACTTCTGAGCCGCTGACTGAGGAAATGGGTCCCCATACCTGCTGGGTCACCATGGCGCCCCCAGCACAGAGGGGAGAGAAAGATTTATCTGGAGTGTGTGAAAGATGCCAGGCATAATTGTCCCCTCCCCCCCTTAGAAAAAAATCTGGACCGGCAACGTTCCCCTTCCTTTGTGGCTGCTCCAGTCCCTGCTGCTGCTGGCGGTGAAGCTGTGGGTCGTGTCACAGCTATGGGATGGCCACAGGACCAGCCGTCATCAGGGGAAGCAGCTGGGTGAGCATGGCCTAAATCCAGCCATAAGAGGAAGGGCAGAGCCCAGGGTGGGCCAGCAATGTCCTCACGCCTCCCACCCCCACCCCAGAACAGTTTTCCAGAACATTTGGATCAGGCTTCTGTTCTCCTCAGCCTTGTAGGTGGGATCAGCCCTCTTGTCCCATCAGCCATCACGAAGCCCGACACACCACCTCACCCCAGTAACACCTGGAAAAGCAGACTCCAATCTCAGAATCAACTGTCTCATGGGTGCGGACCCTGAGGTTCAGACGGGGAGCCTAGATTGCCGTAAGTGCACCCGACAGTCTGGCGCCCTTTACTGAAGACCCACACACACTCTGTTTTTGTTTTGTTTTGAGACAGGCTCTCACTATGCAGTCCTGGCTGGTCTGGAACTTAGGGATCCGCATGCCTCTGTCTCCCAAGTGCTGGGATTAAAGGCGTGCGCCACCACCTCACCCCACCTGACTCTGAACAGGCACACTGCATGGACGCAGTCCTCCAGGCCAGGGCTCTTGTATAATGCATGAGGAGTTCCGAGCTCAAGGTTCCGCAGCGAGTGGATGGTGAAGCCGGCCTGGCCAGGAAGCCCTGGGTACCCTGTGCCCAGGCTGGGACATGAAGGCCCCACAGAGAGAGCAGTAGACATTGGGAGTGGTCTGGCACACAGCCTCAGCAGCTGCCTCTACATGTCCTCTACCCTCACCTGCTCATCAAGGCCCCAAGGACACAGTAGCCATTGTCTGATAAGGCCTCACCTGAGCTCCCACACCTTGGGACTTGCCCACAGTACCCCTGTGGTCTCCTCAGCACCCTGGCAGCTGGCTTTTCTTTACCCTTGGAACCCTTCCACTCTCTCCACTGGGGGGGAAGGCACTGGTCCAGGCGTCTAGCCTCTCACTGACTGCATGGTTCCCTCAGCAGGGTGCCTGATCTAGGGCATGCACCCCATTTCTCTGCAGCTCCACGTGAGACCCCTGCCTCAGAACTGGCAAATCTTCTCCTATAGACAGCTCCATGCTAGGGCTGGAACCCAGAGCTTTGTACATGCTAGGCAAGCACTCGATCGCTGAGCCCTATCCCATTCACAATGGACTCTGGGCCCACAACTCCACCTCTCTGCCCTCCGTTTCTCCATCATGAGTTGGCGGGGTGGGGAGGGGGGGCAGGAGGGGGAGGCTTCACTCAGCTCCCCTGATGCAGAGTTCCACTTTCATACCCCTGTTTCGGGACCCAGGACACAATCTTGTGCTGTAGGGGTCTTCTCTAAGGCCTGGGTCTCAGGTTGGTTCTGGGCCACTGTATCCCCACCAAGGCCATGCCTGGGAAGGAAGTTCTTTCACATCTGCCGCTGTGGGCTCAGCCAGGCAGTAAAGCAGGTTGGAGCACAAGAGGAAGGAAGGCCCAGGGAGAGCTGCAGGCTCCAGTACTGAGCCACCGCAAGCTGAACATGCAGATGGGCAGTGTGTGAAAGGGTCCCCCTAGATGGGACACATTCTGCACATGAGTGTACCCCAAAGACCCAAGACAACAGAACCAGGCAGAGCGTTTGAGTTCCAGCTCTGCCATGTAGCTCTGAGCACCCATGACCTTGTGGGGTCTTAGTCTCTCCTGCCGCAGGGTGGGGAGCACTGTCCCCCTTTCTTAGCTGGCTCAAAGGAACAGCTCAGGCTTTGATATCCTGTGGGAACATCTGGATGGGGTCCCCCAGTGCAGAGCTTGGATGGTGAACATCCCCAGAGGCTGAGATGTTGAAATTGTGGTCCTCAGAGTAGCATTATCAGTGTACCCTTGGAAAGGTGGGGTCTGTGGGCTGGGGATGTAGCTCGGTTGGTAGAATGTTTGCCCCACATGCATGAAGCACCTGGGCATGGTGGGACACGCCTGTAATCCAGCACTCGAGAGGTGGAGGCAGGAGGATCAGAAGTTCAAGGTTATCCTTGGCTACATAAAGTTCAAGACTAGCTGGGTGGTGGTGGCGCACACCTTTAATCCCAGCACTCGGGAGGCAGAGGCAGGCAGATCTCTGTGAGTTCAAGACCAGCCTGGTCTACAGAGCGAGTTCCAGGACAGCCAGAGCTACACAGAGAAACCCTGTCTCGAAAAACCAAAAAGAAAGAAAGAAAGAAAAAGAAAAAGAAAGTTCAAGACTAACCGGGGCTACAAGAAGCTCTTTTTGAAGGCGGTGGGCCCAGCAGGAGACTTCTAGGCCACTGAGAATGTGCACTTACAGGGCACTAGAACCTGAACCCACATCCACTCCTTTTCTGCATTAGCCATGAGATGTACTCCTGCCATGATGTCTTGTCTCGCCCACGGGCCCAAAGCCCTAAGGCCAACCAGTCTTGGGCTGGAAGCTCCAAACGTGAACCAGAATAAACCCTTTTGCTATGTAAATGCACTGCACGAAGTCTTTTGTCATATCGACGGAAAGCTGGCTAACACAAGTCAGAAGAAAAGACTTGGACGGCGTAACTTAAAAGAAGGGCGATACAACAGATATCAAAATTAAAAGGAGACGACACAGCAGATATGAAAATTTCCCAGGCCCCTTAGAGGCCAGCTGTCGCCATGAGGGGACAGAAGGCATCATCTGAATGGGAGGCACTTCACAAACTGTCCCAGGTCCCAGGCTTTCCTACCTTCCTCACAGGTCACCCCTGAGTGTCCAGGGCAGCACCTCCATTCACGGGCAGTCACTGTCTTGTACATCACTTTGTACGTGGGCCTCACCACAGTTCTGTAGCTGAAAGAAAAGCCAGGTGTCCCAGCTCAGACAGTCCTCCACCAGCTTTCCCGCTGCCCTGGGTGCCCTGGTGACATTGTCTTCCACCTCCATCCCTGGCTTTAGCTCTTTACTCCCCACCCTGGCCATGGGGTCTGGATTTCAACTGCTGGCTGGATTTGCAGCTCATGGCTCTAGAACGATCCCTCCGTGCAGAGGCCCTGAAGTTTCCTCCCTACACAATGCCTGCCTTTGTCTCACCTATCCTGAGGCCCCAGACTTCCTGAGATCACTCAGGCCTTTGCTGCCTGTGCTGTGCCCCAACCTGAAGAGCCAGGGTTCCCTACCCACCACAGGACCACTCACCTGCTCCCAGGGCAGCCCATGGGCCACGGGCAGTTCTGCAGCACTCGCTGGAGGTAGGTGCCATTCTGCACATGGCAGGAGACAGTACGGGTCACCACGTAGGAGCACCAGTTCCTGAGACAAACCCACAGAGAGGATGCTCAAGTGGCAGGCCCAGGACTCTGAGAGGCTGGGTGAAGGGGACCATGTGTTCTCCGGAGTCCTCAGTCTCCAGGCAGGGAAACCACTGGGCTCTCTGTGTCTTTTAGCTGGAGTCTCCACAGAGCCTGCAGCTCATGGGTGACCTCAATGGCCCTGGATGGGGTGGCCATGCTAGGGGCTCCCAGGAGGCCTCAGGGAATGAGCTGCAGGGGCAAGATGAAGCAGGGCGTGATCATCGGAGCTCTGCCTCCTTGTTTCTGGACTTTAACCTTGAGCTATTGCGCCCCCCCCCCCCCCACCACCAGTGGAAGCCTTTTAGAAGCATACCTTTTCAAGTTACTTCTCAGGAAAAACATTTCCAGTCAGGGGTGAAGAGGCAAGCTCTGGAGTGGGGGCTGAGGCAGTGACCAACAACCACCCACAGAGAGAGCACTCAACTCCAGAGCCTCGGTCCCCCATGTGGGAAGCGGCACTTTCATCAGGGTGCAAGACTTAAATGAGGGAGCAGCTCCTGGTGGGCAGCAAGTGCAACAAGCAGGCTCCCGCCAGTGTCTGAGATGGACAGCGCCCAGCCCCAGAGGTGGCGGTTTGACCCGGATAGTTTATCCTAGGGTGGTGCACACCTAGCCACATAGGCACGGGAGCGGAGCGTGGGCTTGGCTATCTCTCTACTTTATTTTTCTTTGTTTATTTAAGACAGGTTCTCATTAAGTATCCCAGGCTGGTCTCAACAATCCTCCTGCCTCTGTCTCCTAACTCAGGAACCGCAAGCATATGCCATTTTACAAGCTCTCGCCCTTCCTGGAAGGGCACTTGCTCTGTAGCTTTGGGCTGTGTGTGACAGCCGGTTCTCAGGTTAGTCTATGGAGGCCTAGCTTTCTGCCATGGTCTTGTAGCGGCTCAAGCTAGTCCCAGGTTTGTACCATTCCCAGCATTGTGACAACACTCACCTTGCCTGCTCCTGCCAAGCGTGACTGTCCCTTCCCTGGACAGCGGGCTAAGGGAACATCCTCACCTCAGACTGAGACTTTCCCTTCCTTGTGGGTGGAGCTAGGGCAGCTGGGTGGGGGTAGGGGCTGCTGGACTGGTGCAGGGAGGGGACAGGGACATTCCAGGTGCTCAGCAGCCCTCAGCCCAGCCTGAGGTCAGGAGCCCAGGGTAATTTGTTGGGGCTCAGGAAGGAGGAGATGGTGTCAGGTGGCCTTTCTCAGCCTGGGCTGTCTTCCCCTGCAGACTACCCTTCATGGCCTTGAGCCCAAGGTCAGCAGGTTCCCAGGCTGGTGCCTTCACAGAGCCACCAACCATGTCTCAACCAACACACGGAGGAGATGAGAACCAAGGCCCCTGGAATGGAGTCAAAGGCCAGGCCCGGCTGGCCACATTCTTGGGCTCAAATCTGGCTCTGTGCCCCCAGCTTGGTGACATGTTGTCTTCTCTTCCCAGGGTCTCAGTTTCCTCTCTAGAATGGAGGCATGTCTTTCTGGCTTCGTAGAGAACCATTTACATACCGCTAGCATATAGTAAGTGCCCAGTGTGTGCAATTTGGCATCCTGATGAGTCGGTCATCTGTGCTTAGACACTGTATCTAGCTACCTCACAGAGGGGACATCAGGATCAGTAGGCGGTACCTGACCTGTCACACACACAGATGGTGACAACACAAACTAGAGGTCTAATTCTACATGATAAGGGGGAGTGGGGAGTGGGGGTTAACCACAGTGGGTCTGAGCGTCAGGGAGTGGGGGGAAACACGGATGGCTCCATTGATTTGTTCCCTAGCCAGGCACGGTGGTCTGACCTGCACTGTGTGTACTCTGGAGGCCGAGACTGAGGATCGCTTGGCCCAGCCTAGGCGACAAAACAAGACTCCCACCTCAGAAAAAATAAAATAGAATGGCAAATGGCTCAGAGGCAAACCCCGATGACCTATGTTGAATCCTTCATAACCACATAAAGGTGGAAAGAGAAAACCAACTCCCCAGAGTTGGCCTCTGATCTCCACACAAGTGTGTGACACATCACACCAACACACACACACAGGCACACACACCAACACACATACATACCAACACATACACACCACCACACACACACACTGATTTGTTTGTTTTTTTGAGACAGGGTCTCTCTATGTAGCTCTGGCTGCTCTGGAACTCAATATGTAGACCAGGCTGGCCTTGAACTCAGAGATCTGCCTACTAGGATTAAAGGTGTGAGTCACCATGCCTGGTCACACACAATAATTTTAGAGATTAAAAAAAAAAGAAGAAGAAAAGAAAAAAACCTGTCCCGACCCAGTAGAGACTCAGATCCCTAGCGCTGGCCTTGGAGGCTGTTGGGTCATGTTTGGAAGGTAGGGACATAAACACCTCCTTCCAAAATGTGTAAAACTTAATGTCCAGTTCAGGGCTGCAGGCTCTCCGATGCTCGGGCTGGCCCAGGGCTCTGCGTGAAGGAAAGGTGAGCGGAGAACTTGGGTAACGAGGGGAAGCCCCAAGTGCTGGGTGAGCATTGTCTGTGGTGTGCAAGTGCGCACACACACACACACACACACACACACACACACACACACACAATGAAACTCACACATTCAGCATGGGGATGCCGGTGTGCACACACTGGTGGAAGCACTCTCGAGGGCATGTGTGCCTACAAATGCTTGGAAATGTACCGGTGAGGACGTGCACAGACCCACAACACACACGGACTTGTATGCGAAGATCAAGGCCCACACTGGGGGTCAGGTGGAGTCTGTACGGAGCCTGCAGCTCATGAGTGACCTCAATGGCCCTGGATGGGTGGCCATGCTAGCGGCTCCCGGGAGGCCTCAGGGAATGAGCTGAAGGGACAAGATGGAACAGGGCGTGATCACTGGAGCTCTGTCCCTTCATTGTTTTTTTCAACATTTTTTAACAAATGTTTTTTTACATTTTCACATGTTCCTGAAGACTGCCCACCATGCAAATGTGTCACACACACACACACACACACACTCCCT
Source organism: Peromyscus melanophrys (assembly GCA_902168415.1). Classification (NCBI taxonomy): domain Eukaryota; kingdom Metazoa; phylum Chordata; class Mammalia; order Rodentia; family Cricetidae; genus Peromyscus; species Peromyscus melanophrys. The sequence goes on along the minus strand of CABHPR010152218.1, from coordinate 4,643 downwards.
AGGACAGACTGAAGTCATGTCCTCTGACCTTAGTGCCAGATAGTCTCACCATGCACACATGTGCACACACACACACACACACACACACACACACGCATGCACGCACACTGGCAGAGGCAGGCCCAGCAGGGCTCACACGCGTTAGAGCATGTGTACACACAAGCACACACGGCCACACTTCACATGCACAGGAACATCCCCCACACCCAGCTCTGAACTAGGCTAGGGGCAGTCCTAGAAACCCTGCGATCATCTCAGGTATTCTTTTGGGGGGCAGGGGACAGGAGCTTCTTTTTCTTCCTTAATTAATGGTTTTGTGCTGTTCCCAGCTATTTGCCGAACTCGGCCTGAATCCCGTGTGGGACATCTGGAGCCAGTAGCTGGCCAGATGTTTTTACACAGGAAGGACACTCAAACCAGGTGGAGTTCAAGGTCCGCAGCAGACTGCCTCCTCCATCTGGTGGTCAGCCTCAAGGACCAGAGCACAAACCCAAGCCTTGCCCTTGCCCACTTCCAGAAACAGCAGGAGGCTTGGGGTGTGTGTGTATGACTGTATGCATTCCTATGCATGTATGTGTGTGTATATGTATATATGTTTGCATGTGCATTTGCATATATTTGTGTGCATGTAAGTATGTATGTGTATGCATGTATGTGCATGTACATTTGTGCGTGCATGTACATGCATATTGTATGCACGTGTGTATGTGTGTTCATGTGTGTGTGTGTGTATGTGTGTGTGTGTGCATGCTAAGTTTGTGTATGGAAGTCAGAGGCCAACTTGTGGGAGCAGTTTGCTCTTTCTAATGTGGGTCCTGGGAACTGAACAGCATCTTACCAGCTGAGCCATCTCAGTGGTCCCTGTAAGAAGCTTTTTGCAAAGCATGTATTGGATATGGTCACCGCTTGCCATGGACCCCAAAGTCCACCGCGACCCCCCATTGTCCTGCAAGCCCCGTTCCTTCCATCCTTCGGGCTGCTCACATCTACTGAGCACTCACTGGCCATGCTGCCCTTTTCCCACTTTGGATGTTCAGGATCTATTGATAGAGTCCTGCTTCCTTATTCTGGCAACTCCTACACAGCCCTTGAGTCTTAACCCCAAGGTCCAGGCAGGACTGAGGTCTCCTCAGCCACGCACAGTAGCCCTAAGCTATATTCTCCTCCATGAGTGCTGGGATGAATTCAACTCAGGGCTGCTCAGAAGTGTTTGTTGAATGACTTCATGACCGAGAACACAGCATCCTGGGCAGAGAAGTCAAAACTCAAGGTTTTCAGAGAGAGAGATGCAATACTCAGATACCCTGCCATCCCTGAGGACTTCTTTCCGAGGTGTGGTCAGGGATAAAGGTGCCCAGGAGTCAGGTGAGGCTGAGCTATGAGGTGGGTCACAGGCAGGGCTGGGAGGAGACAAGGCATCCCTTCCTGGTCCCCCACCTCTGCCCACTCAGCACCTCCAGAGCCTCCAGAGGCCACTGAGAAGGGAATAAAAACAGGCCAGACCAGCTCAGCCTGGCACCGGCAGCGGTCCTCTGCAGTGGACCTGCACACCCGCCCTCCACTCCCTGTGTCGAGGGGCCCAGGGGACTTTGTCTCCACAGGGCCCAGGGCTGTGATCCGGAACAGCGATAGGAACTAATTGCAGGAGGCAGCCAAGCGGGCCGGGGGCCAAGGGCCGTTATGAAAAGGAGAGGAAAGAACTGAGACAGGCCAGCGGGGGTGGGGTGACGCAGAAGAGCCAGAACCCGAACCGCACCAGGGTGCAGCTCCAGTACTGTGATGCAGTCTCCTACGGTTGTCAGTGACCCTGGACGTGGTCCTGACGGGCTCCGACCTTGCTGTGCCCATCTGCAAATGAGGAGAGCAGAATAGCTCCCACGCAAAGTGCTCAGTGAGCCCTACCTGGGGTCAGTTCTTCCTGGCCTGAGGTGTCACAGACAGCCATGGCTGATGATAGCCTAGAAGGAGGGGGTCAGGGGCTTCCACAGGGGCCCAGGAAGCCAGCTTCACACTGTCTTCACTAGGTCGCACAGGCTTTACAGAGGGAAACTGGGCATTGAGAGAGGGCACCTGCCTGGGGTTAGCCATGTGGGCATAGAACTGGGATTTGTGAATGCAGGAGCTGTTCAGAGAAACAGGGCTGAGGCTAGGAGGGACGGCACAGAGGCAGGAAGCAGTCCTACTAGGGGACGCCGACTGGCGGCCTCGACGTGTTCAAGGTGGCTCCGCACAGCCCCTGGGCACCCTAGTTGTAGGGGGCTGAGAGTCTCACCACATTCCTGGGGTTGGGGTGGCCCCTTGGATGCCTTCCCAGGCCACCCCCTCCTCAGACACAAAGCCTCTTTTCTGCCTTCAGTCCCTCAGCTGCCAAGGGGTGCCTGGGGCGCCTGGCTGGGAGTGGAGGGAGGGCTGATGGGGCGCGACATCCCCATGCTGTCTCCAAGATGCTGGGACAGGGCCATGAGGGGGAAGTCCTGGCAGCCAGGACCACAGTTAACTCCAGTTTTAGGTCCCTACCCTACTGAAAGTTGGTCACAGTGGGAATCCATGTGCGCGGCCTGCACTGGTTTTTCACTCTCAGAACAGACCTTCAAACACAAGACAAGCAAAAGAGGAAACTGAGGCCCGTGGCCGTGATTCTCTGTGTCTATAAAATGGGAGTGAGAACATTGCCCGAAGGGCTGTGTGACACAGACCGCTGTGACCGCCTTCTGTAAAGAGACGGGAAGCAAACCCTAGTGAAGGCCAGATACCTGCCCACAGGCAAAGTTCCCACACAGGAAGCCCCAGGGATGCGGAGTACAGCCGGGAAGGTGTGGCTTTGGGCTGGCTGGTGGGGACTATGGCTGTAAGCTTTCTCATCCATCACCCCGTCTGACTCTGGGAAGCCCAAATTCCTAATCCTTCTCACGTCAGCATCTGGGATTCTGGGGGCTTGCTCTACGGACTGGGACAGGTAATCTCTGAACCTTTGTTTCTCTGTGAAACAGATCACAAGAAGAAGGAGCCTGGGATGGCAGCTGGGAAGGTTCTAGAGGCAACAGATGTAGGAAAAGTGCCAACCCAAACCAGCTGTGGTTGGCACACGGTAGGTGGTGCTGTGATGATGCCTGCCACACAGCTGTCCCCATCCCAGACAACTAACTGCTCTTCTGGCCCCTGATGCCTCTGCGGCTTCTACCCTCTGGGCCTACTCAGGTCACCTGCTTCGTAGCTGCCCGGGGACCTGCTGGCCTCTGACCACTGAGAAAGGGACATTTCTGAAAAGAATGAAAGAACTGAGTCCGCAGGGGGTCGGGGCCCTCAGAGGCCTTTGAATGGGCTGAAAAGCCTAAGAGGCCTGGCTAGTCCACATGGTCTGTCTTGGAGACAGGGCCAGGGGCTGCAGGCAGAGCAGGGGCCGGGGCAGGTTCAGACTCTGCATCGAGACCAGAAGGCAAATCTGAATGCCAGCTCTTCCACTAATAGCCCATGGGCCATCACTGGCCTCAGTTTGCTCCTCTATTGAATGGGGGCGGGTTTTCCTACATTCTTCAGTCCTGAAAGACACTGTCTAGAAAAGGCCCCACAGGACCCTGTCCTGGGAAATACTCCACAAAGGCCGGCAGAGAGTCACAGGCTGTTGGGAGTTCCAACCAAATGCCAGGTCCCAGGGGGGCCTCTGACACTGACCCACTGCGCAGACTCCACCCCAGGCCTTCCTCCAAGCGAAATAAATAGATGGGGCACTAAAAAAAGCCAGCAACAGGGAAAAGGGGAGGGGACCCCTGAAGGGCTGGCGAAAGGGTGACCCTGATATTTTACATGTGTAGGAACGGGGCCCTTGGGCCAGGCCCACAGAAGTCCTGGGTAGGGGGTGGGGGAGGTTGGTTACAATGGCATGGGTTTACCTTCTGGTGGCTCTGGGATCTCAGGGGTGGAGCAGAGGAGGCTGACTGTCCTTTCCTACAGGTAGGTAGGTGAGCAGGCTCTCCAGAGCACTGGGTGACCAGGTCTCCGCCCCCACCGTTATGGTATGGAGATGAGAGTCCCTGCTCCAGTCCGGGACTGCCACCGGTGTGGGAGAGAGGTCTCCGCTCCAGTCCTGGGATTGCACGGAGCTAGGGTCTTGTTCTCTATCCCAGTCCCGGGGTTGCACAGAGCTGGGGTCAGGTCCCTGTCCCAGTCTCGGGGTTGCACGGAGCTGGGGTCCGGTTCCCCGTCCCAGTCCCGGGGTTGCACCGAGCTGGGGTCCGGTTCCCTGTCCCAGTCCCGGGGTTGCACGGAGCTGGGGTCCGGTTCCCTGTCCCAGTCCCGGGATTGCACGGAGCTGGGGTCCGGTTCCCTGTTCCAGTCCCGGGGTTGCACGGAGCTGGGGTCCGGTTCCCCGTCCCAGTCCCGGGGTTGCACCGAGCTGGGGTCGGGTTCCCCGCCCCTGTCCTGGGGTTGCACAGACCTAGAGGAGACTTACCTGCTACCCGAGAACCGGGCGCCCGGGACGCTCCACGCGGCGCCGCCTCCCGGGAGCAGGAGCCAGAGGCAGAGCAGCGTCCAGGCCCGCGGGCCGCCCATGCTGTCGTCCCCGCCGCTGCCGCGGTCGCGCAGAGCCGGTTCCGGGCGGAGCAGGGCGGGGGCGCTCGGCTTCGCCCGCCCCTCGCCCCCCG
>CABHPR010152217.1:6925-45801 GCA_902168415.1 Peromyscus melanophrys | reverse complement strand
GAGGACTCTCCTCTCTTTGTATCCTCAGAGACAAAAGACAATGAGATGTTTCTCTAGAGACCTTTCATAAGGGCAGTAATTCCATCTATGAAGACCCAGCACTCATGACGTAATTTCCCCTCAAAGATGCAAACCCTGAACCTTCATATATGTGGTAAGTATGTCAGTACATGAATTTAGAAAAAACACAAATGTCCAGTCAATAATAGCTTGCAAGAGGACTCTGCCTCTACTAGTTAAATCCTGCAATTCATAGAGGGAACTATTTTTCCTTGAAGAAGCTGAGTGTGTCTGTGTGAAACTGATTTTCTGGTACCAATGTACCATGGAAAGGGACTGGGAGAGTAGCCACTTGACATACCTGGTGATTGATACTCTCCCAAAGGGAGAAACTGACATCATTAAAACACATTAACTTGTTATTTCACTATAAACCGGTGAAATAATCTCTCCTTCATCTATAGTAAGATTACCTACTTAGTAAGATACTTTGAGGCAAGGGACCTTGTTCCAACTAGCTGTCTTCATGAAAAGAACCGGCCAGACCAATAAAAACAGCTTATAGTAAAGCCACCGAGAGTTAAGCTCCATTCCCAGGGCATCAGCCAGCTCCATTAATCATGCTGACCAGGAGCCCTGCTGAGACCAAACTTCCCTCAAGTAGCAAATAGAAGCAAGCAAAAGAGAATGGTATAGATGCCCCAACCACTGAAGTGTGTTACTCAGAAGCAATGGGAAGGCTCGTGTGCTCTTGTTATTGTGGCCATTCTTCATCAAGGCTCTACAGAACCCTGGTCCTTACAGCCAGAGGTTTCAGTTAAAATAACAAGAACATTTGCTTCTGCACTCTTTGAGGCCTGAGAGGCCTTGGTGGCGATTACAACCATGGGGAAGACACCAGTGCTTCTGTGTAAGCCACCTTAAAAAAAGAAAGAAAGAAAGTGAGGAATAGTACCTATGGGGGTTGGCCGGAAATGAAATCAGCTCGACACTAATGAGCAGAAAAACCGCACTAATACTTAAGAAAAACGACAGAATTGTTTTCTCAAGTTTTCCTCTAATGCTTTTAGACTCTACTCATAGACTTGAATCTGACTTCCCTATCAGGAGAACCCATCACAGAAAGTCATCAAAGGAATAAAGACATATTGGTCTACGATCCTGACAATTGGTCCAAAACGTGACAGATATTGAGGAATTATGGCATTCTTCTGAAAAGAACTTGGACAAGATAAAGCTAAAAGAACAAGGTGTATTTACAACACAGAAGAGTCTCTGGGAACTGCCGTTCTTCACAGCTTAGGAGCTTGTGCTGACTTCACTTACCAGTATTTCTATCTCCAGTCTACCCTGGGATGAGGAATCGGAGGGCTTAGAGGTGGAAAGAATACTGACTTTGTTCTTCTGAGTGAAAAGCTTGCCTCTAATAATTTATGTGTTTTTTAATATTTTGAGCATTCAAACCCAAGGCCTCACAGACGCAGGGCAAACACTATCCCATGGATTTATATATCATTAACCTTTATTTCTCCTGGTTAAAATGTGTGTACATACAAACTGTTTTCCTGAACCAATAAATGAAATTCTGTGTGGGTACGGTAGGCTTGCATTTGGAGAACAGTCTTAAGTGTATTCAGGTGGAGTGATGATGTGTATGCTAATGAAATAATTACAGATCAATTATCAGTGGAAATTAGCATGGCCAGTTGTCATTGCATCAAGTCAATGGTGGAAGCTGTCTGCAGATACACGCAAAGCAGTGTCTCATTCCCTTTTTTTTTCATTGAATTAAACATCTGGTCAATTGCGGAAACCCCTGATGGCTGAGCCGGCAGGTGTGCACTTCATCGTCCCTTCTATTTCCAGGGCAGCGGAACAGTTATTATTTTTATTCCTCTAAGCTTTCTAGCTGCTTCCTCTAGTTCTTATGCTCGATGATAAACAATGACATCTTAGCAGAAACAAGCTTTCTTTTTGTCCTTCTGATTCTACAATTCTAGGCTTCAATTTAAAATTAAACCTAGTGTAACCAAAACACAAAATTGTATTACATAGCTTCTTCACCTATCACAAATATGCTTCTATGGTTTTCAACGGTGAAAATTTTATTTTGCCTAAAATACAGCAGATTTATGATGATTTGGTTAAATCTCTCCCTCTCTGTGATGGTAGAACAAATAGAAAAATACAGCAGAAAATTGTTAAAAGGGCTTAAGTGGGGGGCTATGTCTGTCACACTTAGGTTCAAATAGTTCCTATTAAGCTTGTTTGGGTTTCATTAATTTTTAGGATACCCCACAAAACAATGAGTTTTGTTACAGCATTTTCATACATGTGTGTCATTATGTTTTGTTTTCAATTGTCCCCTCCCCTGTGTACCCTGCCCTCCAGTGGCCAGTTTCTTCTTACTTCCTAAACATCCTCATTCTACTTTCTAATAACATCTTTGCACGTTACTAATACTGAGTAACCTTGTACAACTAACGATTTCCAGAGCCTTGGTTTTCTCAAGAAGCCTGACTTCAAAATCCACAGTCTTCATCACAATGAGCTTCCTGCTTTTCTATATTAAACAAGATCAACAAGAGTGCATGAAAATACAGGCATTAAAAGGTAACTACATATTATCATGTCATGTCCAAAAATCCCATAACCACCATGATCAACAGTTTGACTCAACAATGCTTGGACCTAGGAAAGGAGAGCTGGCATCACATGTTTTTCCACTTAAATGAGAACATATGGTAGTGACCTACTGCTACATGCCATTTCCTGTCCCTTTGAACAAAGTCTAAAAGGAGAAATGAACTGGTCACTGAATATTTAAAATGACAGATATGGAAGCATTACAAAGGCAGCAAACAGTGAGAGGCCCAGAAGCATACTGCCCAGCTCGCAGTGTGACTGAGGGACAAACCAACAGTGTTCAGTCCAACATGGTTGTAAGGCTCACACAACTTACAGTACATTATTTTGTATTTTGAATGACGTTCTTTTTAAAAAGCTACTCTGTACAGTATTTCTCCTTCAGATGACAGATAAGAAAGCTAAGGCAAATATAGATGAATTGTTTTGCTTGCCTCACAGCACAATTTCAATTCCATTACAGCATGCAAAATGCATTCGTTACACCAGTCCCATTTGCTAACAGAGGACTTCCTGAGCATAAGGAACATCTGTGGGAAGGTGAAGTGCTGCTTTCCAGATGTGTGTGCGTACACACACACACACACACACACACACACACACACACACACACAGTCACTGCCAGCATGCTTCTACTTCTGAACAAACTGCTGTGTCTGGGACTGACATTTAATGCACTCTCAAAAGCAAAACCCCAAAGGCAAGCACTTGTATATTCCTTCCTGCTGACTTGGAAGAGGTTAGGTCAGTAATATGATCCACTTGAGAGGTAAGGTGATTCTAGTATTTCTTACACTTGAGTGTGTCTCAGGAATAGTTAGTGCCTATAAAAATTAGGCAGTGACAAAAAAAAGTCCATCTGTGAAGCAAAGTCAGAAAATGCTCTTGAAAGGGATTTCATATACTATATAGAAACCACCCCACCTTAATCATAATCCATTTCTGCAAAGGAAGGCTATTTGCTTCCATCTCTACAATCAGTAACCAGGCAGCAGAGGCAGGTGAGCGAGGCCATTCACGGAAGCAGAAGAGGGAACTGGCCACAGGTCACTGGAGCAAATAGGATTTATAGTAACCTTGTGGTTGATACCACCTCAGTTTGGCTGATCAACTGTGTGTACAAGTGACAAAGTAACTTTCCTTAGACTTTCACAGAAGTCAACCAAGACAGGATAAAATAAAGAATTTTTCTAACTTTCATCAACTACAATCAACTCTGACCTATTAAGACTATGAAGTGCCATGCATCCTTACACTGTTCAACAACAAAGCCAAATTATTTTAAAATACCTTAAAATATTATTTTAAAATAAAAACACCATGCACCAGGCACTTCGATAAAGTTGTTTCCTCTGCTCACTTTTAGAAACATATGTTAATGTCTTTCAAATTTTTAGTTTTATTTCAGGTTACTAGTTCCCTGAGTATATTTTAGTCTGCCAACTAAGAATCTCAGAGCTGGCAAGAGAGTTCAGTGGGGAAGGTATAGACTGCCAACAATGACAATCTGAGTTCAGTCTGAGTCCCGCATGGTAGGAGAGAAGCTACTCCCACAAGTTGTCTTCTGACTGCCACCTATGTGTGTGCACACAATATACACACATGAAAATAGTACATGTAATTTTAAAATCCCTAAGTGATTAGGTATCATCAGTCCTTTTATTTTTACGTTTCCCAACAAAACCTAATATATGACATCTAATCTTAATAAAGCTAATTTTATTTGGTAGTAGGTACAAATTAGCAGGAGATTTGGAATCTACCAAGTTCTAAGTTCAGAGTGCCTGGTCCACCATCCAGAGCTGTTAGTCCAGAGGTCCTAGGAAACTGTGACAGAAGCTCCAGGTTGGGCATTTAATCAAGGAGAGCATGCAAACATCAAGAGCATGCCGAGTGTACACAGCTAAGACCAGGGGTAGAATTCAAGAGAATGACCACAGCTTTGATTTTTTAATTAATATGTATGCATGTGTGTCTCTCTGTGTATTTGTGCACACGCATGCAGAGGCCCATGAAGAGCAGACAAGGTCATAGGATTCTCCCCTCCACTCAAGCTGTTGCTCATGCAGTCCCCTGGCCTCTCAAGAATAACATAGGCCATTTTGCTGTTGCCCTTGGCTGCCTCCCAGAACTTGAAAGTAAGACTCGATTGCTGAAGACACCACACACTTCAGGTCAGACACAGGACTTAGTACAATCAAGCCGTAACTGACCTGGAATTCTACAGAATCAGGAGCTGTTACACAAGCCGCCACGGGAGAAAGCAATCTGTAGTCCTCCCCAACAGTGAAGCCTGTGAGCCCCAACAATGACCAGATACCACCAATGGTGCTGTAGAGGTCCTATTACCATGGGGGTGACCAAGTTGGTAGGTTCCAAACTGCTGTTACCAAATAGAACTAGTTTTTATTAAGATTGGGTATCAGTTGCTAGAATGTTCAAACACCAAGTGCTTGGCACAATTGTTTCCACTGTGACTCTTTAATGAACACTATAAAGTTTTATTCTCTTTGTACATTTTGTAATATTTTTAATGTTATAATAAATGTTTATCTAACATTCTGTTCGCCAGTTGTAGCCATCAGTATCAGGACACTTTTTTATTCTGCTTCAAGAGCAGCCTCTGGGAAGGGTTCCACAGAGCCGTGACAGAGTCGGCCCTTGCTTTATACCACTACGTCTGTTTCTGACAACGTGTGCCATACGTATTTGTTTTAATGTTTCCATCCTTTCAGTAACTATAATCCCATCAGGGTGAGAATCTCATGTTACTTATCAATGTAGCCCCTGCCTGCACCAGGTCTACTCTACAAGTACTCAATGCACGCTAGTCAATGCACAGTATTTACCTTGCCACAATCACACAAGTACACATTCAGCTGATAAAAACGTTAATCAGTATTTGTTTCTAAATGAAAGTACAGCATTCAAAATGCTATGTTTCTTTAATAAATTTTTAATAAATACCAACTGTGAAAAGAGCAGGTTTACTACAATATTCAAGCTCACAGACCTTTAAAAAATCAATTACAAAGAACATATCTACCTACCTCTACCCAGAATCATAGTTTTAATTATATTTAACATGCAGACACTAAATTGCCAGCTTGCTTTTCCATATACTTAAATATGCAAATACCTTGAAGCAAAACAAATTTTACTATCATTTTCATGGATTATTTCCCATGTGCAGAAATATATCAATTGTCTGTTTAGGTATAACAAACTTAAAATGATGTGCCCTAGTAAATTACTGGAAAATGCTCAATTATTTCAAAATAACAACTAAAACTGTCATGCTTGGTGTATTACTTAACATACAAGTTCCTAAAGCAGTAATATTCCATAAAACTTACATGACAAACATATTATAGAGGTATAAGGCCATGGATTTTTTTTTACTTGCATTTATACTTACAAAGAATTATGACATTTTACTGCATCTGTTGGATTAATGCCATTTATATTTAGAGTAATCTAAATTTAAAATAATAAAGATAGTAGGATGCTCAATTCCATCTTTGGAAGATAGATGAGAGGCAAGAAATAATTTATCTCCCAAAGCTTATCAGTTCTGTTTCAACTGATGTCAGCTTCTATGATCTCAGGACACACTGAACTGACATTATCCATTTCTTCTGAAGACTAATTTTGTAAAAGCATAAGGCTGCAAGAAATAAAAATGAGACAGGTTGAAAATATGAAGCGACTCTTCCAGGCAGAGTCAGCACATGCAAAACAAAGTCAAAATTCAGTATAGATTTTTATCACATCTTTTTGCCATATGATTTTTATTTCTAAGAATAAATATTTTTATGAAGTTATTATGGGCTAAATTCTTCTTCAGGGAAGTCTATGTATGTTCTCATTCTGGTTTTCTTTGTAACTATTCTACGAGACTTTTCACAAGTATGGATAATTATTCCAAAATCTACATTATTTCCATAATACTGTACAAATAAAATAAAGAAATTATCATGGAAATTAGAAATTCATTAAAACAAACATAAAATGGTTTCCTGGGTCTCCCCAAACCTATAAATTACTCTGGATAAAGTTATATAATGTATAATCTGATTGTTTAAACCAAGTTGATTACTAGACTCCCAACAACTAAAAGGTCAAGATAATCATTTAAAAGAAGTCCAAGGCTGTATAGTTCCCACAGAGGAACAAACTGCATTGGGATGGCTTTTGCCCCACAGAAGCACGCAGAGGCACAGCCATCAAACCACAGTCAAACTGTGAAGTCAGCCGGAGAGAAGAGAATCAAGAAGGCGGTCCATGAAGAACCACAAGGTTTAAGCTAAAACTAAGTGATGTTTTCTCTAGAGATTTCTCGCAATCATTGTAAATGAGATTGTGAATTTTCATTCAAAAGAGGCTATAGTGATACCCCAACAGGTCTCCTTCCCTTTGCTTCCTAAGTACAGGAACGCATTTACAAAGCTTTTCAGCTACAAAAGTAATATATGCTTTTGCAAAAGAAATGAAACAAAGGAAAAGAACGAAAATTAGGTGGTTCAGAGAAAGAGAAAATGAAAACATGAAATGGAAACCTTCCTCATTTTCCATACTTTGTTCCTCTGGGGAAGAACTACTGTTAATTCCCCAGGAATACTTTTAAATTTTTCTGTACTATGTTGTTTTATATGTAAATAGCTGTTTTACACAATAATTTTCTGACTTAAAATAGATTTTGGACATATCTCACAGTAAAAAACTTCACCCATTAGTTTTCATCATTCTGTGGTATTCTGTGATTTATTTGGTTTAAACTACTTTGTTTTCCCAATAAAGATTTGTATAGAATGGGGGCCACTAGAGGGTAAAGGAGAGGAGGATGCACAGACGGGTGGAGAACGGGGTGAAGGAATTCTAGTCGTCAACAGCACAACTGCATAACATAGTTCAGAGTGGTTTACTGTTGCCTTTTTTGACGTTTTTATTATTTTATAAAGTAAATGTATTTACTTTACATCCAAACGACAGATTCCCCGCCTCCCAGGCCTCCCTCGTGTCCCGCTCTGTTCCCACCCCCAATCCACTCCTCATCTTCCTCTGCCCAGGAAAGGGCAGGTCTCCTATGAGTATCCACAAAACATGGCATACCAAGTTGCATGGATATCAATCACCTCCTCATGCACCAAGGCTGAGCAAGACAAACCAGCATGAGGAGTAGGGGCCCAAAAGCCTGTAAAAGAGTTGGAGACAGCCCCTGTTCCCACCATCAGGAGTCCCATAAAAGGACCAAGCCACACAACTGTAACATATATGCATTATGCCTAGGTCAGTCCCATGCAGGCTCCTTAGTTGTCAGTTCAATCTCTGTGAGCCCAGGTTAGTTGGTTCTGTTAGTTTTCTTGTGGTGTTCTTGACCCCTCTGGCTCCTACAATCCTTTGTTCCCTTCTTTTACAGGATTCCCTGAGCTCTACCTAATGTTGGGCTGTGGAGTCTGCATCTATTTCCATCAATTGCTGGGTGAAGCCTCTCTGATGACAATCGGGCTAGGCACCAGTCTGGTCACAGGAGATGGCCAGTTCAGGCTATATATATGCTATTGCTAGGAATCTAACCTGGAGTCTTCCTTGTAGATTCTTGAGAGATTCCCTTGCCCCAGGTTTTTATCTGACCACGAAATGCCCCCTCCCTTTTTCACTAGTTTCTTTCAGTACTCTCTCCCTCTGTCCCCCACTCCCAAATTATGGCTCATGTTCCCATCTCCATCTACCCTCAGTCCACTCACAAAATCTCTTCTATTTCCCCTTCCCAAGGATATGAGGGTATCCCGCCATAAAGCCTCTTTGTTACCTAGTCTCTCTGGGTCTGTGGATTGTAGCAGAGTGAAAGGACCAAGCAGATGCTATAACAGGCTGCTCAGTCTTCTCTCAGAGATCAGGCCTCATTTTCAGTTTCCTGAGACTGAGCAAGTCTCTGGAAGGGCCGTGAACAAAAGACATAATCCTTGCAGTAGCTCCCTTTCTGCATGTACTCTGACTGCTCAAAGTTCAGCCAGATGTTTACTGTCTGGGACCCCTCACCAACTTAGAGTTATGTGCATGAGTCAAGGACAGAGCCTAGACCACTGAGCCAGCCCCCACAGTCAGTACGTGCTAGGCCAGCCAGCCCCCATGGCAGCTCAAGGACAAAGCCAGGGACTTGTCCTGGACAGCCCCCAAAATGATAATTGTAACCCCCAACCAGTAAATTCAAAGGTTACATACCCTCACCCAATTAAAAGAGAACAGAGATAAAAATAAACCAATCCGAGTTGCACCTGTGCCAAACTCCCCCAACCACCCTGAAGGGCTTGAGGTTTTTGCCTTTAAAAAGCTAGCCTCAAAAAAGAAAGAACAACTCTTCCCTGTCTCACTGTATTGGGTGTAGGAATGAGTTCCCTGTCTAGACTTGTATCTATAGAATAAACCTTGCTGTTGTATTCTGGACATCCACGGTCTTCGGTGGTCTCTTTGGGGTCGTGATCTGGGCATAACAATAGTTATCTTTTATTTCACAGCTAATATCCAGCTATAAGTAAGTACATACCATGGTTGTCTTTCTCAGTCTGGGTTACTTCACTCAGGATGATTTTTTTCTAGTTCCATTTACCTTCAAATTTCCTAGTGTCCTTGTTTTTAACAACTTAAGTAATACTCCATTATGTAAATATACTACATTTTCTTTTGAGGAACAACTTGGTTGTCTCCAGATTCTGAGTATTACAAATAAAGCTGCTATGAATACAGTTGACTAAGTGTCCTTGTAGCATGATTGATCATCCCTTGGGTATCTGTCCAAGAGCAGTATAGCTGGGTCTTGTGGTAGATTGATTCCCAGTTTTCTGTGAAACTGCCACACTGACTTCCAAAGCTGAACAAGTTTGCACTCCCACCAGGAATGGAGGAGTGTTTCCCTTGCTCCACAACCTCTCCAGCATGAGCTGTCACTTGTAGTTTTGATCTTAGCCATTCTGACAGGTGTAAGATGGAATCTCAGAGTTGTTTTGATTTGCATTTCCCTGAGGGCTAAGGATGTTGAACATCTCCTTAAGTATTTCTCAGCCATTTGACATTGTTCTGTTGAGATTCCTCTGTTTAAATCTGTATGCCATTTTTCAACAGAATTATTTGGCTAATATCTTTTTTCTTGAGTTTGTTATATAGTATAGATATTAAACCTCTACTGGATGTGGGTTTGGTGAAGATCTTTTTTCATTCTGTAGGCTGCCATTTTGTCCTATTGATGGTGTCCTTTACTTTTCAGTTTCATGATGTCCCATTTATTCATCGTTGATTTTAGTGTCTGTGCTATGGATGTTCTGTTCAGAAAGTTATCTCCCGTGACAATGTGTTCAAGGCTATTCCTCACTTTCTCTTCTACCAGGTACAGTGTTCTGGATTTATGTTGAGGTCTTTGATTTATTTGGACTTGAGTTTTGGGCAGAGTGATAAACATGGATCTACTTGCATTCCATTCTCCTACATGTCGACATGATGTTTGACCAGAACCATTTTTTGAAGATGCTTTCTTTTTTCCAGTATGTATATTTGACTTCTTTATTAGAAATCAGTTGTCCATATGTGCATGGATTCATGACTGTGTCTCCAATTTTATTCCATTGATCAACATGTCTATTTTTATGCCAAAACATATGAGTTTTATTATTACAGCTTTGTAGTACAACTTGAAATCAGGAACGGTGATACTTGCAGCAGTTCTTTTATTGTTCAAGATTGTTTTAGCTTTCACAGGTTTTTTTGTGTTTCCATTTGAAGTTGAGAATTGCCCTTTCAAGGCCTGTAAAGAATTGTGTTGAAATTTTGATGGGGATCGTGCTGAGTCTCTAGATTGCTTTTGGTAGGATAGGTATTTTTACTGTTAATCCTACTGATTACTGAGCAAGGGAGATCATTCCATATTCTGATATCTTCTTCAATTTCTTACTTCAAATACATGAAGTTTTTATCATTCAGGTCTTTCACTTGCTTGGTTAGGGTTACCCCAAGATATTTTATGTTATTTGAAGTTATTGTGAAGGGAGTTGTTTCTATGATTTCCTTCTCAGTCCATTTGTCATTTGTATATAAGAGGCTACTGATCTATTTGAGACCATTATACATTTTCAACCTATCTCTAATAATGTCGCTATACCCCATAGCCAAATTCAATTACTATGTCAACTATAAATAAATGCAACAGTAATCATTTCCATAAATGTTCTTAAGTTCTCTGAAATTCATGATGACATCTTGAAGTAGTGACATATTATTTGACGTGACTGGTTCCCCAGAAGTCACTGAAAATGCTGAGGCTGCGAGGCAACTCTCACCTAAACCAGCCGCTTGCTTAGAAGAGAATCAGGTGTTCATAGGTAAAATGCTGAGGCTGTGAGGCAACTCTCACCTAACCAGCCGCTTGCTTAGAAAAGAATCAGGTGTTCATGGGTAAAAATCTTCCAGGAAATAGAGAGCTAATTATGTTATAAAAATGTTGCTATATATTTTAAGGGGTAATCAAAGAGAAAATAACATAAATCAACTTTAACAAACAAGAACAGAACCTGCCACTAGTTTAAAATGAAAACAAAAATTATTAAATGTGAACACCAATTCCAAGAAACCATAAAAGTGAGATTAACTACAAGAATATGAAAAATAATCATGGTTTTGAAATCCAGCAAAACTCAATGTTTACTCTGTGCTGTTACTCTTTCAAATGTCAAATTAGTTGATTTCTAAAGGCTAAATATCAATTTAAAATGTTTCAAATAATTTCATTTCTTTAAAAATTCATCTTGATGCCAAGCAAATGTTTTCAAATAAATAAGTTTTTCATACTTTGAAATTATTACATATTAATAAGGATTCAAAAGCAAAGTTCTACCTTACAGCAAGGGTCTAGCAAGGAGAAAGCACCAATTGAATATGACTTAGAAACTAGCAGACAGACGACATTGCCTGAAGGAATGCAGATTACGTGAACAAACTAAATGTGAGGCTACTTAGATTTTAATTATCACCTTTCCCCAAGCATTCCAAGGATGACGTTTCCATGACATGTTGACATGAGAAGGTAATTACTATGGGAAAAGGAAGAAGGCTTTTTTTCTATCCAATTTAAGAAGAAAACATCCCTTCTAGTGTACATAACATAGCTGGAGGTCAGACTTGGCAGGTTTCCCCTAAATCTTGTTCCAGACCCACCATCAAAGTACTACACATAGAGGTAACATGTAAGTCTGGCGGCTGGTCAGCCACCTTGTTTCATGTTCCTGGCTGCAAGCACTCATTAATGAACAATTTTAGTAGTGTGTTCTCTCTCTCTCTCTCTCTCTCTCTCTCTCTCTCTCTCTCTCTCTCTCTCTCTCTCTCTCTCTCTCCCTCCCTCCCTCCCTCCCTCCCTCCCTTCCTCTCCCCGTCTTGATTTTTTTAACCTCATAGTAACAAATGTGTACACTAACTGAGAAAATGAACTCAAAGTACCTAATACTTATGACAGTGGCAGGATTCTCGTTCAGTACTCATTCCACCTCACACAGATGTCATGCATAATGTGGACATATGGACAACTAAGATGTAAAACAGTGCCGAAGGTGCTGCTATGGAAAACTCAAAACTGTAGCTGAAGGAGAAAGCCTGCGGTGACCACCCGTAACACTGCTAAGCTGTAAAACTGACTTGGGGTAAGTTTACAGAGGGATCCAGGATGCACTCCAGCAATTACAAGCAGCACAGGCTGTATCTTTCACCGTTATAAAGGAACTGAGACTAGTGAATAATTTACTACTGTCATTAACCTGACTGGGCTGTATCATTTTCAGAAGTTGCAAAGTCTGCTAAAGTAAAAACTCTTATCTTATAACATGAATAGATGTCCATTAGGAATCACATTCAAACCATCAACTTCATTTTGGTAGGTGTCTTATCTGACATAAAGTAGCACTGGTTTACCTCTAAGTCAGTCAGTCCCTTCAGGAAACTGGGTGTAGTTTTAATAAAATGGGACTCATAAGTTTTTATTACATTTATAATGAATGCTTTTCAGTTTTATAGGCTCTTTGAAGGAGCAATTTAGTTTCTCTATTAAAACATGACTTTATATCCTCCACAACTCTCAGGTTCCAATTTTACATTGCTACCACTCTAAATATAAATGGAGATATTGAAGTTTTAATAAAGGTATAGAGTTATTTTTACTGACATGTGTGGGATATGAATTTACAAATTACAGGGGAAAGGAAAGATGATTAAAATCTCTTCCTAGGGTGGTCATTTCTATATCTTTCCATCATACAAAGCTAATCAATGGTGATATCAAGATATATACATGTTTAGGTATTTATAAAGTGGGATTTATAACATTGTGTTTTTGCAGAATAAAATATTTTAAATGTCTTACTGGCATGATAAAGAAGTAATATTGTTATTTAACTGGACACTTAGCCAGTCTCTGTCTTTATCTAGGAGCCAAGGAAGAAGAACAACAAACTGTTCTTATTAGAAGAAAGAAGACGTTTCATCTAGAATCATCTAGAAGTCAAAGCGAACCAGAGTTCTCCAAACTGATAAACGTGTTACAGTGAAAGCGGATGTGTCTGGTGTCTGTGCATCATCTTCCAATAAGACAAATCAGATCCTGTTCTTCCCAGGTTTCAGAACAACTCTTGTTCTTTTCTTTAAGATTTTTTATTACTTGAAATATATTTTCATTATTTGTTTGTTTTGTTTTGTTCTTCAAGACAGGGTTTCTTTGTGTAGCTCTGGCTGTCCTGGAACTTGCTCTATAGACCAGGCTGGCCTCAAACTCATAGAGGTCTGCCTGTCCCTGCCTCCTGAGTGCTGGACCACCACAACCTGGCCCTTTTTTCTTTTATTAAAACTAGATTTAAAAAATAATAATATATTCTGATTATGGCTTCCCCTCCCCCACCTGCTCTAAGATCCCCTCCACCTCTCCTCCCATCTCAATCCACATCCTTTCTGTCTCCTTAGAAAACTGTAGCTGGATTGGTTCTCTCTGAGTCCCACCAAGCCCCTACAGTCCCATAGCCCACTTATAAAATAATCACTCAGAAGTTTATATTAATTAAAATTGTTCAACCATTAGCTCAGGCTTATTACTGACTAGCTCTTACACTTAAATTAACCCATAATTCTTATTTATGTTTAGCCACGTGGCTTGGTACCTTTTTTTCAGTTCTGCCTTCACATCTTGCTTCCTCTGTGTCTGGCTGGCGACTCCTGACTCAGCCTTCCTGTTCCCAGAATTCTCCTCTCTGCTTATCCCGCCTATACTATACTTCCTGTCTGGCTACTGCCAATCAGTGTTTTATTTATCAACCAAATCAGAACAACACACATTCACAGCATATAGAAAGACATCCACAGCAGAAAACAAACACCTAATAAATAACAATAAGAAAAAACAAAAGCAAACAACCAGAATAAGACAAAAAGAAGAGAAAGAGCCAAAGAAAAAGCACAAGAAACACAAACACACAGAGACAAGCACATTCACACAACATAGGATTTGAGGAACACATCTACTCTTGTAAAAACACAAAAGGAAACTCTAGTGTTATAATCATATGCTTAGAAGGCAAACTACACACAATGCTTCACATAGATAGTCAAAGCTTTCATACATCCTGTAACTATAATAAAAATCATTGTATTATCACCAAATGATATTCCATATCAGAACCTCATGCAATTGCTTCAATTTAAAGAAAACAACTTATATCATTTTGGGAGAATTATTATATACTTGACATGGCTCAAACATGTCCCTCTAAACTTTCTGTGTTGAAACTCCTCAATCCAATATTATTCAGAAGTGGGACTTTCAGGATATGATGAGACACTGAGAGCTTCACTTTCTGAAATGGGATTGCTGTATTTTAAAGTGTACTTCAGGGAGCGTGGTGCCCCTTCCACTAGGTGGAGATACAGTGGGAAGTCAAGAGTCAGGAAAGGGCCTTCACCAGGCATCCACTCTGCCAGTGTCTTGGTCTTGGATTTCACTGCTTTCTCACTGTGAAAAAACATTTCTGTTGTTTTTGAAGAAGCCCACCCTAAAGAATTTTGTTATGGTAGCACAAAGATACTAACCTCTCCACAAGAAAAGCAGATTCAAATCTCAAGAAGTAAAATTTTCATTTCAATTACACGTTACTAGAGTTGTGGTAAACACAGTTTCTAGTCTAAAATAAGATTCACAATCAAGAAGCAATTATGAGCCAAAGGAAGTACTCACATTTCCTTTGATATTCAGTTATTAATTCCTGTGATCACTACTCTTGGCAGAAAAAGTAGGTGTATGTAAAGCCCATCGATAGATATCCAATGTGTACTGAAGGGGGCTTTAACTGAAGTGCTGGACCCAGAGTCCACCTTAACAAAGTCTACGGCAAGTTTCAAGAATCAAAAATAACTGCCCTTGCCCTGCGCTCACAGCTTTCCAGTCGGTAGAACTCCCCGCCACAGAAGTGTCTTCCTTTCTCCCACGGAGGCCCATCATTTAAGCTGATCTACTCCACACAAGCCCAACGGGGCAGAGATGAGTGTCCTCGCTGTCAGCTTCACTCGGGCACCCAGCCAGCGATTCAAGTGCCTCCACTTTGTTCTAGGTTGCTGTACTCTAATGATCTACAGTAAAGAGGATATGTAGAATTGACTCTTCACAGAGACCAGCTGAAACAGTGCTAAAATATAACATCAAAAGGAAACATTACCTGAGCAAGAAGGGAGTTTGGGGAAATGGACTACTTCTCATTAGGAATGGGATAAAGGGATAATAAGCGATTTTACTCTATGAACTCGGGTTGACCCAATACTGATTGGTTAGTAGAGTAGACACTGAGATAAGTAAGTACGCATGGGATGTTGTGAATCTGTAGAAAGACAGCTTCCTGAAATCCATTTTGGAACATGGAGGATAAAACCAAGCAAGAAAAGAAAGAAATCCACAGGTGTCTGCCATATTGGAAAGGCAAGGGCAGTGCAGAGCCCTGGTCTCTCAGCTCGAACTCTAAATACAGATGGAATCCAGCCTCTACAAGCAGGCCATTTGCCACCTGGGAAAGCAAAAGTGAAAGTTAAAACCCCTTGAGCTAGGACTAGCCATCGAAATGCTAATATCAGAAAATAGGAAAGAACTGGTGTGCAAAAGAGCATGGTATTTCATTTGAGATTAATTCGGTTCTTGAAAGAAATGATTGCACAGAAGAATCATATTACTAAACAAGGCATTTTGTTTTACTTCACCATATTCATCCAATGAATATTTACAAAACACAAACTATGTCCTAGCCACTGTTTCGGGCACTGGGAACCAACCATAAACAAAACAGATGTGAACATTGCTCTTGTGGGGGCTTCATTATAATAGAAAAGATGAGAATAAATAAACAAGAAAAACACACAGTGCATTAAAAAGGCCAGAGGTGCTTTGAAGAAAATAAAAACAGCAAGAAGGATACAATTATTGGGGAAATGGTTATTTAAATAAGAGCTACAAAATACAAGGTAAATGCTTTGCTTTTATTTTTTTTTTAAGTGTTTGGGAAAGAGTACATTGGATTATATTTTTAAAAATCATTTTAATGAAATCTAGTGGAATAAATAAACTCATGGAATTAAACTCATAATGCCATCTTATCCTGCCTGTCTCAGCCAGGTATTTGGTAAAACATTTTACTCTAGTTCCCTCTCTTACATTCTCTGAAATGAGGGATATAAATGTGATATGAAAAACAATTTTAAAAATAGTATGCAGTATAAACTGTAGAGAAACATAAGAAAAGACAGCTCAAAATATTTAAGAAAAACCACTGAAACCAAGTACACTCCTGGGAATGGTCTCCTCGTCTTGAGACCATCATGATGGGTACCCTCAGAAGACCTTTGTCAGGAGGAAGTTAAAATGGCAGCTTTCACAGTACAAAAGATCTCACTGTGGAACTCTGAGCAGACCCGACTTAGACCAGCCATGCTCTTGAAGTCACAGCAGCACAAACTACATTCAGAAAGAGAATAACTCTCACTTGAGAAAGATCATCTGTCACCTTTTACAGGATCTGCATTTTAAAATACTGTTCTAAAATAATACCATTTCTCTAGTGGATGAGAAATTATCATGTCCTGTCCAAGAATTTTTCAATGACTTGAGACAAATCCTGCTGTGAGTAGCTTTGAAAATAATTTCAAAGCCCACAGTGCTCACTGATGCAAATGTCTTATGAGAGGCATCTACCTTTAAAATGTAATTTGCAATTCTCTTCTGATAAAAATAAATTACAATATGAACTGTAAGGCATAAAACAATTATCCCATTTTTTTAGTTTATAATAAACCCCAGAGCATACAGTCACCTCTACACTACAACACACCCGAAAAACCATCTCTGATTGAGATAGGAATTCTGTACAAGTTTTATGTGTGCCATATATTCAATTATCCTTACTGATGTAGTATCTATTAATACCTAAAATACTTTATATGATATATTACAAAATAATATTTGAATGATGAACATTCTATGCATCTATATTATTGCAAACAACCTGCACCATTTTTACTGTTTAGATTATAAGTAGTGAATTTTAGCAAACAGCTCCCAGTTAACCTAATGTTGATCCTTTCACAGAAGTCCTTTAGTCCTCAGCATGGACTGCATGCTTCACTTTCCTCGTCTTAAGGATAAGACTACAGCATGGGGAAAATTTAACTAAAAAGGTCACATCAGAAGAGGCCACATTCAGATCTCCATAACCCCAGGATTACTGAGAACTACTTCAGGAGAAAAACTGGTCAGAATCATAGAAACTCATGTCCTTTTCCATAAAAATAAAATTACATTGTGTGATTTTAATCCCTTCCATAGACCTGATAGCTAAAATAATCTGGAAAATAGTACACCATGTTTAACTGTTTTATGGAGTATGTATCAGAAAATTCAGTGACATTTGTAATTTAATTGAACAAATAATAAAAATCTACATGTTGCATATTTTGGTACAATACAAAATGTAATTAAAAAGTAAAAACTAAAAATGGATGTGAAAAGCCTTCTATTCTTTTTTCATTCTAAATAACTATGTGACTACCACAGCCTTCCAAAAAGACAACTGACTTAGTTCTGAAAAGAGAAGGAATAAAACATAAAGAAAAAATAAAAAGGAAACCAAGCAAAAAAAGCCCCTGAGAAGAAAGGGAAGGGTATATATATGAAAGGAGATTTTGAGTCAGATATTTATTAAACAGAAGAATTCTGAGCACCTCTGTAAGCCAGGAACAGGCAAGGAGGAAAAGCAAAAAGATTAAAGCAAAGTTCTTATCTTTGAGGAAGTCCTAGAGACACAGGAAAGGGGCCATAAAAACAAATAGCCACAGCAAGCTATTAAGTGGTACCTATAAAATATGAGTACATAAGGACAGAAGTCTTCAGTGGAGCTTCTGAGTAAAAGCCCTAATGGCTTGTTGAGAAAACAGTTTTAATTTTTAAAAAGCCTGTTAGACCACTCTAGTTTTCTCTGAGTCTCTGTGGATGAATACCGAGGGTCCTCCAAATCTTAGCATGGCTGTGTGAGCATTGCCCACATTTGCACTGGGTGGTTTGCTGACATGCAAAACTGTAAGCGTGAACTATAGCATCACATTTTCAGTGCATGGTGTTCATTCATTATACAATATCTTCACATCCTTACCACGGAAGGAAAGAAGAGAGAGAGGGAGGGAGGGAAGGAGGAAGGGAGGAAGGAAGGAAGGAAGGAAGGAAGGAAGGAAGGAAGGAAGGAAGGGAGGAAAGAAGGGAGAAAAAAATTAAAAATGGTAATGTCTGAAGCTGGGGACATCATTCAGTCAGTAAAGTACTTGCCTTGAAACATGAGGACCTGAGTTTGACCTCAAAACCTACATGGAAAAGAGCCTGTGTGGCTATTCTTCCAGAGGGTACATGTCCAATTCCCAGCGCCCACTTACTCAGCAAAATATCTGTAACTCAGGTTATACTATGCCTTCTTCTTGCCTCAGTAGACACTTTGCACACATGGTGCATAGACAAAGCACCCATATGCATAAAATAAAGTTAAAAGAGAAAAATGTGTAAGGACAGTACCTGAAGAAAGGCAGCCACCACTGCCTGTGCTCTGGCCTCCTACTACATGGACACACATGCACACATACACAGACATACATATATACACCCTCAACATACAACACACACAGAGAGAAAAAAAAAAGAGAGAGAGATAATGGCAAATTCAAACCTTCCAAACTGAAATAACCAAGTGTCTCCACCCTTAAAAAAAAAATCCTTTCATTGTCCTGGTTATAATTTTCACCTTGTTGCAGGCAGATTTGGACACCTGGTTAAGGTGTGACTATTGTAGGAAGAATGGAATATTTTTATAAGTAAATCAGATCTTATACATTGTCTTACCTTATTCCTACTTCTACAATTAAAAATACCAGTAGCTGGAAATTAACTACAAAAGCATCTCACAGTTGTAGAGGCTGTAGGTCTAACACTGAGGCGCCATCACGTGATACCTGGCAAGAACCGTCCTGCTCAGTCCTGACTTAGGAGAAGAGATATGAGAAAAGGAAAACTAAGAAAAGGAAAAACCTGTATCCTCACATGGCTAAAGGCATAAAGTCTCAAAAAAGCCCAGGCTACTCTGCTTTGAAGGTCACTAATCCCATTCATGCAGACCAGCCTGACATGTTAGTCTCCTCTTGACAGTATTCACCAGCACTCAGGTTTCAGCATTCAGACCATGGCATGCGTCACATGAGTGCAGCCCTTCAAAAAGTGTTCACTTGTGTGGCTATTACTTCCTGCAAGAGTGCTGTGTTTGCCATAGCCATAGTCACAATTTCTCTATGACGCTGTTACAGCTCCTAGGGGAAACAAGTCCCACTGAATACTATGGGATATTATTTAGGCAAAGATCTAACCTGACAGCCTATTATTTTCGTCTCTTCCATTTTTACCATTTTTCATTTAACTTACAACAAAACTCACAAGCTAGCCATTTCAGTATACACACACACACACACACACACACACACACACACCATTAAATAGTAAGTAACAAAAAGCACAGAAGCTTTATATACAACAGGAAATCAAATCAGAGACTGTAGGCAATTTCATTTCTGGTCTCTGCTACAGTTGCTCTGGGGCTGAGTGTAGAAGAGGAGGCCCAGAAACGAACCAAAGTTGTGGACTGAGGGGGTCTTATTTGATTCACACTGAGAAGGAGACTGGCTGGAACAAGGTCATTTGTTCCTCACTTGCATTAAGTGCTGTTACTGAAGCAACACAATTAAAGTGGCAGGGGGCCTCAGCTCCCCCTTTAGTTCAATCACTCCGTGTCAGGGCTGCATGTACAGCTCAACTTGCTACAGTATACAGTATTTCAAGCTCCAAAGACAGCCCAGCCACACTAAATATACCTTCCCAAAGATACATCCACTTGCTGAAAATCTACATCTAATACCATCTTATTCCTAAACAATGGTGGGGTTGGGGAAACATAAGTCCACACATTCTTCCATCTTAGTTTTCTTGGTGCATCCATCTTAGAACACCAGATGCTGCTTGCTTTAAATTAAGCCTGTCTCAATCCCCATCCACCCAGGGAAAACAAAGAATGCTTCTTTTAATATCTCCCTTAGCTTTCTAGATCAAAGTCACCGAAGTCCAGGCTTGCTAGGCAATTTTATAGCCTTGCTATTAGTTCCACAAAATAAACATCCAAAGTGCATTTATGCCCCTTTTGGGGTATTCTGACCCAGTAAGTTGACTCTGATTTGATGTTTTGAGAGTGAGAATATAGCTCACTCTCATCTCCTAAGCAAGAGAACAATAAAACTGAACAGAATAAAAGCATGACAAACAATGAGACTCGCTGAGAGAGATGATTTTTCCTTAGGTATTGTTACTCTCAGGCTCCTGATGAGCACACCAAGCAAACGCTGTAAATGAGGACATAAAAGAATACCAGCAATTACCACTCAACCACTCTTAATTGTGGCTGAATAAAAAGTCATTTTAAAATAAAACAAAAAAAAAACCTGTAAATGTTTTTAAGATCCAATGATTTAACATTGGGGCTACCTCTGTCTTCTTTGGGAGATGATACATAATATGACTATCTCTACAGAGCACCCCCTTGCTCCTCCCATCCAGTCTCCTTACAGATGTGCCCACTGAAAATCACCATTAAGATGCATCCCTGCCCTGGGTTGAAGTGAACTTTAATAATCATTACCAATACTTAGAGGGGATGCTGGCTGTGAGCAAAGCAACATGGACTGTGGTGCTGGCCTGCCACAGTTAAATAGCTCAGCCCAGCCTATAACAAGGTAGTCTATGTGACTCAGTTTACAATGAATTTCATGGGCTCCTAAGAATTGAAGCAACAGATACAAGGCACTCAGTGCTGTTTCCATAACAAAGTAAAAGCTCAGTTAATGCTTGACATTGTTATACTGACTTCTAAGTCGGCCATTGTCACTCCCATAATTCAAATATGTCTTGTAAGATATAAAAACAACCATTTATCTTCTACCTATTGCTCCCAAGTCAGAAGACTCCTTAACAAACTATCAGTACTAGCCTCTAAGACTCGATCCTTGCATTTCCCCTTCTTTATGAGGAAGCAATTGCTTTAGAACCCATTGTAAGGTTTCACATCATTTGTATTACTCAAAGACTCACTGCAAACAACTACTGTAGCCTCATTGAATGTGCTGGGACCACAACAAGAATCTCTCAGAAAAGGAGAGATAAAGTAAAAATTTCACCGATACCATCTTAGTTGATATTTTAATAGGATAAGTAATGGAAATGATGAAAGTAAGAAAGATTTTTGTCTCTAACAAGTAGAGCTTATTATTGGTGAGAATCCCAAAATCAAAGCTAGCCCTTAATTAATAAGCACGCTGATACTGACTCAGTTGATTGTGCGCTGGCCCAGAGAACTGACATTTTACTGGCAGGTTATGAAATGTTTGTTAAAGCTATGAAGTCTAATTACATCAGCCTTCTTTCAGAGGCTCACAAAGGGTGGAGAAGAGCTAGAAAATTAGCTCCCTCCTACCAAAGGGAGAGGTCTGAAAACAAGAAAGAGAGGAATTGGATGAATGATACATAAGTGAGGGGTTCACAGTTCACACAAAAGGGGAGTGAGCACAGAACACAGAAAAAAAATAGAAAGATGGTCTAATGCTATCCTTTGGGTCTTTGTAGAAAATGTCATTAACATATTTACTCCTTTTTCTTCAATAGGGCTGGCTATAACTGAAGCTTCACAGTTGCTAATATGTTATCATTACTCAAATAATTAGAAGCAATAGATTTTTTTAATTAGCTATTTCAAAGCAAGCACCATTATAATCATCTAATTATCCTTGGAGGCAGCTCATGTACAAATGCTTGAAACATTCACTACATTACTTCCATGGGGGCTGGCTCCAGGTTTATAGTTTAAGACCATTTATGACAACATAGCAATGAAACCAAAAAAGTACAATTTATTTATCTCTTCAGAAATCTGAAAGTAATTTTCATTAATTAAATTTATATTCAAAATTGAATGGGTGGTTTCAGCTAATAAAAGTGCCAAAACTCATAATATTTTTCAATTTATTCACCTACAAACAAAGCCTAAACTATTTCTTAGTCTTAATGCCAATCATTTAGATATATTCCATCAACAAGATTGTTTAGCTAGGTAAATAATTACCACTTTTCTCAAGAGAAGATGCCCCCTCCCCTATTAGAACATGGTTAAATCAGCCTGCAAGAGTAAATGTCGTCTTCAAACACATGGTTGGTTAAATGAGTCTCTAAAGAGTACATCTACCTGATGAACAACAGGCAGCAGTGTTTTAACTATAAAATAATTTCTTCGGTACATTTTATGGTGTGACCTGGTTCAACATCAAAAGCTGACCAATTAGCAAGTGAGAAGGGTATATGCAGATGAACCTGAGGGTTTGGATCAGGAAAATCCAAGGGCTCAAGGCTCTGAATCTCTAGGCCCCATCCTGCCATCCATGTGTACACAAGATCATAAAAGAGGAACAGAAATGGAAGGATGATGACTGGGAAGCTTTATTCCTGGGTCTATGCGATCAAATCACATCAAGTGAGATCAGACAGAAGTTACATGAGGCATCCATGAAATAGAGTAAGCGCAGTCTAAAGCATTCACAGCAAAAACAAAACGAAAACACAGAAGACACTAGAAATAAACAGCTGAAATTAAAGATGATGAGATCAGAACAAGGAGTAAGGATGGAAATACAGATTTAAAATTTTTAGTGGGGATTGTTAGTAGTACAATCGGTGCAGTGAACGGAGAAAATGAAATGAAAAATAGAGAGAAAGAAGCTTGAAAGAGAAAGCAGAAATAAAGCACACGAGAACAGAAGCAAAAACAGAGTGGTAGAGAGAAAGAGGCACGCGCAGGCGGG
This sequence comes from Peromyscus melanophrys, assembly GCA_902168415.1. Classification (NCBI taxonomy): domain Eukaryota; kingdom Metazoa; phylum Chordata; class Mammalia; order Rodentia; family Cricetidae; genus Peromyscus; species Peromyscus melanophrys. The sequence continues at coordinate 22,668 of CABHPR010152217.1, read as the reverse complement.
GAAGCCGAAGTCAGAGGGCTTATGAAGACAGTGCTAGTCAATAATGTAAATATTACATAAGACTGACGGGCGAGGAGGAGGTAAAGCAAATGAACACAACACTGATGAGCTGCAGAAGCAGCCGCTTCAGTAGAGTGGCCAGCACAGAGGCCAAGCAACACAGAAGAAGTTGAGCGTAGAAAGCCAGGGCTCTAACAGGTTGTTATCTGTTTTCTATTACCTCCAGTGGCTGCCCCTTCAGAGATTGCATCTCTGCTGCAACCCCAGAGGGCTGCAGCCTGAGGGGATTCTGTTCCCTCAGGCACCGACTCTTTCAAAGCGACCAAGAAAGGCCATCTAAATCTAAAGAACTCACGATTCAAGGTTGAGGTGGAATTTTGCTCCCTCAGAGAGGCTGAATAGCAAGTAGCCAACCTTTGCTGGCATCTTCCAAAAAAAATCCAGCGTCCTTCTCTCAGTCCTCACTTAAAAAACTCTTGCTACATGTGGTTCCTCCTTACCACTTCCTGTCAACTACTTGCTGATTCAGCCTCCTGCCTGCAGGTTAATTTTATTTAATCAAACACATCTTTGAATTGTTAACAAAAGCAGTAGGAAAAAATGCAACACTTTAAAATAATAATCCCCAACACTAATAGGTCCCTCCCTGACTTTGCAAAAATGCTGATGGTAAATGTCAAGGTTAGGCTATGGGAGCTTGGAGAGGACACAGGACAAAGAGGAGGAGGAACTCTGCATGTGGTTTAGTCTGGAATATAAAATAATGGAAGATATAAGAAAAAGCTTAAATCACTTCTTAAGATAATAAAAGGGAGGGTGTGAAATAAAAAGAGAAAAAGTCTAGGGAGCATTGTGAACAGTGCCATAGAAGGCTGCAGAGAGGGGGAAATTGGGAGACCATGGCCAAAGCATATAAGCTTTCTGTTATGGAGATAACCTACTTCTAGAGTTCTAACATCCACCATAGTGACTACAGTTAGAATATTCGATATTTGCCAAGACAGTAGGTCTTAAAAGTTCATGGCCATCCGCTGCTCCCCTTCCCCGACACTGACATCTCCTCCCCCACACATCTCTGCCTGTTTTCAATGAATTTCTCAGCTCCAGTCACACCCAGTCTTACTGGTGTAACCGAGGGCAGGGTATGGAAAGAGGGGCCTAGCCTCCACCCCCACCCCAGCACTGGACACTAAGGATGAACAGAAAAGCCAGCCTTCCCTTCCATGCAGTCCTACCTGGAAAGGGAGATTTTAGTGACATGTACAGAGGGCTGCTTGCTAGTGGGTTTTTGGGTTTTTTTTTTTTAATCTTCATTTAAATTAAGTTCCACCAGTGCCTCCCATCCTCCAAACTGTCCCACCCCTCTGAAACCCCCTCGCCACTCCCTAAATTCAATCTGATGAGGCCGGGGTAGCCAACTGACTCTGTCAAGGAAGGAACTGGGCTTTGAACCTCGCCCTGAGCTGCTAGCCTCCCGGCCCCCTTTCCAGGGGTCTCATGCCAATTCTTCCGTGCATCAGCCCCTTAAGAAGCCCCTCCCCATCCTGGGCACCTCACTTCTAGCTTAGCTGTCAGCTGTGCATCCCCACTCACTGCACCCCAAATCTGATTGTGCTTTTCTCTCAATAGAAAGGTGGGGAGCTGCTGGGGAATTACCCCATTTATCCCTGTGTTTATCCCTCTTGTAACTTCTCCCAAACAGGAGGAGCTCTCAGGCCTGGGTGGGGGCCCCGGGTGGGCGAGGGGGGCCGTTCAACCTGTGTGCTGCGAAGGATGAGACTTCCTCTTGAACAGTGTGCTGTTGTAAACATATTTGAAAACTATTACCAATAAAGTTTTGTTTTAAAAAAAAAAAAAAAGTTCATGGCACAAAATTCAATTAAAACAAAAATACATGATTTGATACATTCACAAGCTTGACTTACTAATCACTTCACAGTCTGTCAAGAAATTTTGCTGTATAGCACAGAAATATACATAATTTGTAATAAAGAAAGGCAGAAACAAATTTGTGGTTTTGAAAGTTGCTTGTCTTCAGACTATTTCACAGATTTTCCTCAAGTTATTCAGGGGAGTACCAGAGAGCTGGGTTATTTTTGTGTGTTTGTTTGTTTATAGTTTAATAGTCTTCTGAAAACTTTGCAAAATGCGCACTATCAACTCACTGCAGACCCTTTTCTCCCATGGGCACACACTTTGCACTTGCTGGAGGCTGCTCTCTTTCCTTTTGCCAGTGCCTACCACACTAGTCTCTGCTGTCCCTTAACCCTACCCTTTGCACTCCTTTCTCTGTCTGCTTGAGGTCTTTCCTTCTGATGCAGGCCATGTCTTACAAGTTTGTATGGGAGAGGGGGGCATTCACCTTTACCAAATACAAGATTACCGATCCTTCAAAAGAACAGGTGTCATTCCATTAATAAAACCAATGCTGTGTCCAGATTCAAAGGTGGCATTCAGGGTGATCTGGTATACCTTGGCTAGTTTTTGTTTTGTTTTGTTTTTGTTTTTGTTTTTGTTTGTTTGCTTTTTACCAAATTTCTGTTTCAGGTACCATTGTCACCTGGAAAAGGGAAGACCATCATTGAACATTTGTTGCCTCTGAAGTAGTTAGCCGTGATTTTCTGGTCCACACGGTTATTATATCACCCATGATGGTGGCAGATCTCAGGCAGCCAAGGGGAAAAAAATGACTAAAAATGGTAACTTTTAACACAAAACAGAAAACCCCAGAACTGCATATGTATGATCAGCCCTACAAAGAGAGGGCCTTAAAGTCATGTTTAATTAGTAGAAGGCATAAAAATGTTATAAAAATTTGTACAAATAGATGTGGACTGTTCAAACAACAAAAAACAAACAAAAAAAGAAGAGGAATGTTCCAAGCACTAGATTAAGAAAACTGCAATCCTGGTGAACGTTGTTCCCACTCGTTCTATATCATGTGTTGTTTCTACCATCTCAAAAATACAAAGGCTCAATAAACACACTGGTGAACAAAATGATGCTAACCGCTCAACTGTAAGGACGCAGAACCAGCACTCCCTGTGGAGATGAGTTTAAAAGACAAGAGCGAGGCTAAAGGCGAAGGTGACCCCAGGTGAGGCTGAGCAGGATGGTCCCACAGTCACCCATCATCCTTCATCCCTTGGGCCTCAGTCACTGCCCAATGTCCTTCATCCCTCCTGCAGTACTCTTGGGGGCACTACCCTCCAACTCCATGTGTACTGAAGGATTTTCTGCCTCTACACTCAAATCTGCCAAGGACAGAGTCAAATAAAGATCCGTGAGCCTCTGTCCGCAGTGGCTGCTCCAACTGTGGGCCAGAGGGTGAAAGTCAATGAAATTTATCCCCTTGGAGATTTTATAAATATTCACTGGGAAAAGGTCATTGTCTTTATTCAGAAATGTGCTTGCCACATGTAGGAGGGGGGAAAAATACATAGGGAAGCACAGCTGAGAGACAAAGAGGGGTTTCAGGGCAAAGCGACATCGGTGCTGCAACTGAGGCACCTGGACCCTCCCCAACCCCCCAAGTCCCCCCATTCTGTCCTTTAAGATGTTTAGCCAAACTAGTTCGATGTCGGTTTCTGATCTACAGATAAATTCTAAACTGGCCTGTACAGCCTTGGGTAACTTGATGTACTCCCAGCCACTGGGTCCCTCAGCGAAGGGGATGGAAAGGAACAGACCAGAGGAGGAAAGAGAAACCAAGGGTGTGCTCTGGTGTCTGCCATGACTGCATCAGAACACGTTCACTCCCTTCAATCCATCTGAAAACGGACATAATTAGACTGCGAATGACCTCATCACAGACATTCCATTAACAGCCAACTCATGAACTAAAGCTAAAAATCACTTCCCACTCGCCAGACACCTTATGGACACACATTTCTGAAGGGAAACTAGAAACCACATTTTCAACTTGTTCTCATCTTTAGATTTTTAACCTGGGCTTTCAGGCAAGCATGATTAAAATAGAACATACTATGAAACACAAACACACAGACTAAGTCCAAACGTGAAAGGCATTGTCAAGGGATTGGGGTGGCAGTCAGTGGTGGAGTGTGTGTTTAGCAGGTGTGGGGTTCTGGGGGACAAGTCCTAGCATCAAAGGGGAACAGGGACCATTGTCATGATATGAGAAAAGACATCAAAAGGTTTGTATACATAAATTTTAAGGTTTTTATTATGTGTAAGTGTGTGTGAGAAAAGGCCATTATATCCCCTGCAGCTGGAGATACAGGCAATTTTGTGAGCTGCAGGATGTGGGTGCGGGGAATCCATGAGTTCTCTGCAAGAAGGGCAACTATCCCATAATAGGCCAGTGCTCTAACCCAAAGATTTAAATAAAAATAAATACAGACCTTACCTTTACTTCCAGCAGCCTGAAAAATTCAGTGCTCTGGCAAAACAGCTCTGCTCTTACGAACATTTTTTCAAGGATCCACTAAAACCCTAGTGAAAACTAGTGAGAATGAACTGAAAGTCATTCTGTCTGGATTGACTTAATACCGAGGACAGACAAGGTAGAACTCCTTGCTTTACTAAGTCTCGGAGACTTTATTTGGTTAAATATGCTATGGCTGCTGGAGTCCTTTCTTTCCACATTTTCCTCCCTCTTTATACACAAGCTCTGATTACAGGACAGTGCTGATCAGCTTCACGGCCCATGACAATAGTGCTTATTAAGCACATCTTATGTCTCATGTGGTGGGGAATAATTTTATTTTGAAGAAATGATTTCGTACAATGCCATCACCTTTCTGTATTGAATATCCACAATCTACTCCCAAGGTGTTTGCTTTGGTTTCTTATTGAGAAAACTCTGTAGGAAACATGGAAATCAGCGCATTGTGTAAGAACTCACTAAAACTAAAATAAAATCAGTAGTACTTCCCTTTTCACACTTCCTGTGCTTTACTTACAGAGTTAGAAAGTTGACTTAGCTGATGAGGGCAATTTCCCCAAATTTATAGTAAGGTTTTTAATCTCACTAAAATAAATACCATCATTTGCTCAGGACACATCTAAGAGGGGGTGACTGCAGCAACGCTTCCTACTCATGTCCACAGGCTCAGAAACACACTTTTGAGTCACACTAGCATGGGGGTGAGGGGATGATGAATTGTTTGTTGAATATATGTAAATGGGAGACATCCCTGAAAAATACAAATTTCATTCTTATCCTTAGAAGAAGCAAATAGTTTTGTTAAAAATCAGTTTTCTTCTTGCATTCCCTCATGCCAAGCGCCTGTGAGCTGAGTACTAACTACTTGCTTGGATATTTGGGGACTACTTTGCTGCAGTCCTGGCCCACCTTTGTGGTCTCTGCTGTAGTAGCTGTAGTTATCTCCACTTAGAACATGTGTATCCATCAGGGGAGAAAAAAAAAAGTATGTTTCCTGTGTTATTTTTGTTTTGTTTTTTTTTAACTCTGATTCTTTGGGGGACCCACCACCCACTACCAAATAAATACACACAGAGAGGCTTATTCTTACTTATAAATGCCCAGCCTTAGCTTGGCTTATTTCTAGACAGCTTTTCTTAACTTAAATTAGCCCGTCAATCTTTTGCCTCTGGGCTTTTTCCTTTTCTTACTTCTGTAATCTTATTTTCACATTACTCCATGGTTTGCTATGTAGCTGGGTGGCTGGCCCCTGGAGTCCTCCTCCTTCTCTGGCTCCATAATCTTTCTTCTTCTCCTCCCAGATTTCTCCTTCTACATATTGTTTCTGCCTGCCAGCCCTGCCTATCCTTTCTCCTGCCTTGCTATTGGCCGTTCAGTTCTTTATTAGACCATCAGGTGTTTTAGACAGGCAAAGTAACATAGCTTCATAGAGTTAAACAAATGCAACATGAAAGAATGCAACACATCTTTGCATCATTAAACAAATGCTGCACAGCATAAACAAATATAACACATCTTACTATCCTACAACACTGTGTCACACTTCCTGGAGCAACTCCTGTGAGTTCTTACAGCCACATCCCTCTACCCAAAGCTCAGTGTCTTATTCAATATCAGCAAGATGCTACATCACCGAGCTAGACTCAGGTCTCAGTCTTCAAACCCAAACTCTAATGTTTCTGTTGCTTTGGCAAAGAGTCAGCATGCCTACCAAAGAGGTAATTCTTATTTCTCTCACACAGAAATTATGAAAGAGTCTAGCCTATTCAAATATAGCCATTTCTTTCCTTACAGGATACATTTATTGTACACAGTAGACCAAACACTGAAGCCACTAATGTAGTGTAACTTCCAAATAACACTCATTCTCCCCTCCGTGCATTTTCTTCTAATTTCCTTCAACAATAAAGAAGGATTACACACACAAAGCACTGGGCCCTTCCCATAGATACCCAAAGGGGAAACATCTGTGAATATTCAGTGACGCCTCAGAGGGAAACACTGGCAAAACACTACCTTTTACCTTCCTTTGGGACTTCTCTGCTCCAATTCTACTTTTACTTTTCCCGACAGAAGCCTAATGCCGGCTCTGACACAGAACCGTTGCAGCGGGCTTTTGTTCCTCTGCATTTCTCTTCTGTAAATGTGCTCATCAGCTTGTCAGGCAGCTTGTTACAATCTCTACTTCATCTTCACGTTCCCTCTCAGCTCAAATGTTCTCTCATCCCTTCATCATTTCCTATCTTGATTACTGTAATTTCTCTTTTATTGTCCTCTTGGAATTCACACCAGTTAAGGCAGGAGTGGACAGAATATGTAGCTAAAATCACATGTCCTTCCAAATGTCCCTCACTCTCTCACAAACGCATTTGGAGTCAGTCTGAAAAAGTTCCCGTTCACCGTCATAGCACTGTGGGTGCTGTGTTGTAATTGTGTTCTCTGTAGTGACACCACGGAGATACACACCACCAATGCTGTCACCTCACCTTCCTCCCAGGAGTCCCGGGCATATCCCTGGAGATGCTCTCTCACTGAGGATGCCGCTTCAGATTCTTCCTGTAGAGGTGGAGTAACAGGGACCCTGTATGCACACATCCTCTCTTCTCCCTGACCAGCCGACAGTCCATACTTGCTTTGAATTTTAATCCTTGGGACATAATTTCTAATAAACTGAAATTTGTAAGAAAATGATTTCTCAGAATCTAACAACTTTGGGCAAATGATGAGATGTTCAATTCTAACATCTAAGGCAATAAAATGCAAATTTTAAAAACTATGTAATCAAAGGAGGACCCTTTCAAGCAATAAACCCTTCCACTTAGAAGGCTTGGTTTTCTGACTTCACATGACCACTCCGAAAATTTTTCATAGGAAAAGCAAGCATGTCTGACCAGTGTAGAACAAATGAAAAGCCATTTTGTCCCATGTATACAGATGATACATTTTGTAAAACTATTTAAAATAAAACCTCAAGTGGCAGTCTGGTTTCCTCTTTGTAGGCCGGGCATGGTGGCTTACACTTTTAATCCCAGCAGTTGGGAGGCAGAGGCAGGTGGATCTCTGTGAGCTCAGGTCAGCCAGTATTACAGAATGAGACCTTGTTTCAATAACAATTTTTCCTAGTAAATTTCTGAAAAACATAATATACATTATCCAGAATATTCTCTCATGTTCTAGTGCTCTCTCTCTCTCTATCTCTCCTCTTTTCTTCTCTTCTCTCTCTCTTCCCTCTCTCTTCTCTCTCTCTATTCCTCCCCTTTCTCTCTCTTTCTCTCTCCTCCCTCCCTCCCCCCTCTCTTTCTTTCTTTCTCCTCTCCCCTGCCCCCCCCCACATAGGCACGCACATGCACATGCGCACACATACACTCCTGTGTGGGTACCCAGACGGTGGGGGGGGGGGGGAGAGTCATACCCATCACAGTCAGGAATGTTATTTTCTGTAGCCTACAGTAAAAGTCTTTATTCTAAACCTGTGATGTTAGACTGGCAGCCTAACTAGAGAAAGAGATCAATTCAGGAAGCTCTCCAGGTAGAATACAACAAGACCTTCCATCTAAGAGGCACCAGCCACACAACTCAGAAGAGCGAGTGTAGAGTGAGGAGAGGGGTGGAGGGGCGACAGTGGGACCGACAACTAGCCATCTTCAGGACCCTGCCATCAGTCACCACCAGATCAGCCTATCCCGTGAGTGGTTTCTCCTGTTATTAACAACAGCAACAAAAAATGGATCTCAGTATACTCACACTGCAAAGCTAAAGAATAATCTCTACAAATGAAAGTCTAACATAGGGAAGAAAAGCTATTAGCGATGGCCCTTCCCTATATGTCTTTGAAATTGTACTTTTAATGGAAAATTGAATATAATGGTTTTGCAAAGTTAGGTCTGCTTTGAACTGAAGGGAGGTCGTCAGTATCTTTCTGGCAGAGGGCCTTGGAATGTTTAACAGCAGCAGGAGTTAGTGGTTCTTCACTTTCTGTTTGAAATAATGAGCTACAGAATGTGTGCTTTAACACATAACATACCTCAAAGAACTTTATGGGGCATTGAATTTGAATCCTAAGTGTAATTTTAAGAAATTTTTCCCTTTATGCATTGCTCTCCATGTGTAATGCTGAATCCAGTGACTATGATCTTCATAACCAGCGCCACAATAGCAACACCTGTTCCAAGCTGAGCACTCGACATTGCTCCCCTTTAGTCTTTCTGCAAGAGAGAGCAGCCAGGCTGGGAACACAACGCTTTACAGGTCCGGCCAGCTTCTGTGCACACGTTTACAAGCTTTTCAATCCTTATAAATGCCACGTTTCTTACGGAAATAAACATCTCCCTCCAGAATGGGGTGCAAATCAAAAATGCCTGCACCCGTGCGACCAGATTATTGATTTACTGTACTTAATTAAGATGGAGGTACAAACTTGCAACATATTTTTATAAGTTTCATCAGTTCTTTTCACTACAATGTTAAAAAGAACTAAACCAACAGACTACAGAGAATTTTTTTTAATGTTCACTGTATGATCATAAAAGAAATCATAGGAATGTACTAAATGATCAACTCAAGCTAGAGCCATGATATTTTCCTTAACCCAACATGATCGCTACTTCCTGAAGATCTTCTATTAACCTTGTGCCAGACTTAGGAGATCTGAATAACAGTTGTTTCTGATGAACTATTTCAGACTGACTAGTTGCTAAGCCAATGTTATGTATGTCAACGTTGCTCACTGAGATAGCAACGACCACAATGAAAATTACTTTACTGTGAATGATTCTGAAATCTGGGCACCAGCTAAAATCAGTTATTGTTAAAGTATAATATATCTTGGAAACTGAAAATCTGTCTCTTCTAATAAAAAATGATGACAATGTTTTAAATCCCAGAGTTCTGGTTAAAAAATAAAACAAGGATGCTTCTACAACCTAAACTATCTACAGAAATTAACGTCATTTATTTTGAGCTACTAAAACTAGTGGTGGAGGTGGGGGAGGGCGAGAGGATCCTTACGGAAATAAGGGGTATTTGGCAAGAGAGGAAAAGTCATGTTGCTGACTTCCTAAATCAATTACTGATATATATTATGACTGAACTAAGTTGTTCAGCTATGAATCACCACAAACTATTTTATATGGAATTTTCTAATTTCCTCTCCTTTGAAATGTCAGACAAATGAAAATCTTTAACCTGAAATACTGTCCTAAACACAGTAAAATCACAAGTTCTTTCTTAAGGGTCCATTCCCAAGACCACCTACGGTATCTAATTGCTAGTAAACTAGAATGCCCAGAAGCAGGGCCCAGGACCCTCTCTAAATTTCATATAAATGCCCTACATACCATAAGTTGTTTGAACTATTATTTTTGCCACTCCATGGATTTTAGATAGAGTCAACACTAAAATTAACCAAGGTGTTATCATAAATTATTATAGACTGTAAATTATGGGAGTCACTCTAGTCTTATATATTCTATCAAGATTTAATAAGCTGTCTTCTGTTATAAAACAATGAAATCAGTTGTAATATAACATGTTTATATTTTAGCTTAGCTATCAATATTCTATGATTAAAAACCAGCCAGTGTTCACTTGAATTATGCTCAACTGTAATAATTAAGTATCGCCAATAATTTTGCTGCTTATAGCAAAAACTTAATTATATTTTAACATTTTAACCTATTTATATGATGTGTATGTAATTTGAAAAGCTCTATCAAATCTTTCATGGAGCTAAACTAAGTGTAAATATTAAGTAACTAAGTTATCCTACAGGAATGAGAGGCTGATAACTGATGGAAATACCACTTCCAAGTATCTTCACACAAGCCAATAAATGCCTAAAAGAAGTTGTTCCATAAAGTAAATCTGAAATCCAACTATTAGACTACGGTTTCCAGAACATGATGGGTCTTTGGCTTCTACTAAAGAATCTTTGTACTCATCTATTATGGCTTCCCAGTTAGTCTTATCACCACATGTCTGTCTATCATGTAAAACAAAACAGACCTACAAGGAAATTCCTTTTAATGTTTTAAGTAAGTAAGCTTCTATTTAATTCTAATTTATTTTATATGTATTACAACTTATACAAAATGAAAATAAAATCTTGCTTTGGTTATTGTTTTGATTAAAAACGCTTAAACAAATTTGAGGGTAAATTCCACAATGGGTACAAGCCAGCTGAAGAAGAGGGAATGAGGCTGTGGTGGGGATGCCAGTCTGACTCCGAAGCCTGAGGTCTAGGAGGGTCCTGAGAGGAGAAGGCTGATGGTTCTACTCCTCAGTTCCATGGCGTAGGACATGAGTCTTCCTCTACTTTTGCCTGTTTTCAGGCCTTCACGGACCGGATCATGTCTACTCACATTGGGATGGGCCATTTCATTACTAAACTCATCATCCTGAATATGCACCTCATCCAGGAACAGCCTCATTGACACACATAAAAAGAATGTTTGATCAGGTATCTGGGCCAATCAAGTGGACCCACAGTTTAACCAACACCAATACATCATAGAATATTTCTCCAGAACCTAAGCAAATAACAAAAGAGACTAAAACTTTAGTCATGGTGCCCCTGAAGGTAAAGAAATAAAACTATTCCACTGCTTCAAGCCACATTACACTGAAGATTATGGTCAAATACCATAAGGCTATTAAATAACATCAAAGGTATGATTTTGAAAGAATTACTCTTATCTGCAGATGTTACAACAGACCAACAGGAAAATTCTAATCTATAGCAAAATGTTAGGGGAAAAGACTTCAAAAGGTAACAGATTTCAAGATCAGTCAATGACAATCACAAATAATTTTTGCAAGTAACAGTTCAATTTTTTTAAAGAATCTATACACAACAGATACAACAAAAATATGGTGCTGAAGAATATGTACATAATCACATTATGAGAAAAATTATAAAACATAAGCTATATAGTTATGCTATGTTCACAAATAGAAAAACAGATTATAGAGATAGCAAATTTGAGGGACTACATCAATATAAAATTGATGTTTTCCTATCAGCTTAGTGGCTGTATATGAATCTATTGATATTTTAATTATCATCTGATTATTAATAGCCTGAGGTCAGTGCCCCTACTGGCCACTGTGGCCCCAGTGGCCACAATATGTCAGTTTAAACTAAGTCTCTAATATTCTACTTACCAAGAAAGACTCAGAAGTCAGATGTGGGGTAAAAGCCTGCTAGATCAGAGAAGCCAAGAAACAACCGGCTGACCTTGCTTTTTGGTGGGAGACCCAGCAAGAGACATGTCTCTTAACTCATCCTGAAAGCAAAAGCTTCAAACTCAAGTCCCCACCCTTTCCTTCCCATGGGTCTTCTTGATCCAAATTGCTGGCTTCTCTATGGCCAATTCCATCCAAATTGCTGGCTTCTCTATGGCCAATTCCATCCAAATTGCTGGCTTCTCTATGGCCAATTCCAGTCAGCTAGTCACTAGCTCCACCCCCTGATTCCAGGTAAACTTTACTTCACAGTCTCGGAGTATCACCGTGCAATCAAAATTCCCGCAACATAAAAAAAGTGTGAAAAAAAAAGGGAGGTTTTCACATAAGTTGAAAATCTAACTCTGAAACTGATATGAAGGGCAAGAATCGTAGAATGGTCCAGCTAGTTTTTATAGCACAATGTGCAGCACGTGAAATTTTGTCCTATTCATCATTGAAACTATTATTATTAAAGCAATATGGCAGCAGAGCAGAGGCTGACAGCTAGACTAACGAGTCAAACCAAGAGAAAATGATCTGCATTAACATGGACACAAATAAAACAGAGGTAGGTAAATGGGAGTGGAACTAAATTTCTATTTAACATTAGTGGAACGCGTGCTCTTCACACTGTTCCACAGCTTAGCACTTCTAACTTTCCCTTTATGCCATGCAAATCAGATTCATTAGACTTAAATATCAAAGCTAAAAGTAGAAAAATATAGCTTTTTCCAATTGAAAAATCTCTGTATCAATAAAAACTATTGCATATCTAACGAGCCTAAACAAGCAAGACACTGCTATACTGAAATTACTTTCTTAGGATAAAACACATGAGCAAAAGTAAGATAAGTCACAGATAAGTTAGTTTCCAAACAACAACTATCAGATGATCATTATCCAAATGTCACATACAAGTCAAAAAATTTTTAAGCTTAACAACCAAACAGAAAACCGGAAGACAGAAATTTCACAGAGTAAAAACAGTACTACATACATAAAAAGCTCTTCTGCCTCTATAGATTCAGAGAGCTAAGATACCCAAGACAGATCCTGGAGAAGATACTTGGGGGGATGAAAACTGACAACCCAACAACACCAAGTTTGCTGAGGTGGCGTGAAGTTGAAACATACTTTGTAATGTGCATCAAATAGTGAAAGCATTTTCAAAAACACGTTGGTGCTGCTTAGTAAAGGAAGGCACCTGTTCCCCCCCGTAGGTGCACATCCTAGCGAAACTGCTGCTCATGTGGACTAGAAAGTACACGCACATTGACCAGGGAGACATCATTCCTTACAGCAATAACTGGAAGAAACCTAACAGCCATCAACAGTAGGATGTATACATGACTCATAGCGCACTTATCAATGCACAATATACACAGTACTTCAAGATCAGAGTTGTGTTAACACGGAAAACTGAAAATGCAATGGTGAAATTACTCATAAAATAATACTGAATTTTATAATGGAATAAAACGTAAGTTTGCTATGTATCAATACAAGTTGATGTTCAAAATATAAAAGCACGCATTGTGCACTACTGGACTGTAAATTAAGAGTAATAATTAACTCCTCACATGACAGGCACAGCCTTAGGAAAGGGTTTGCAGGGAATTTCAATTATCTTTGTCTTATTTTATTACTTTACAAAAAGAAGCAGACAGCAAAATGTTCAAATATGGCGAAGCTAAATGGCTGCATGCATATTTGTGATTTTTCAATACAGCTCTCAGAGTTTAAAATATTTCTAAAATTCAAAGAAAATATTTTTTAAAGTCTAATTAAATGAACACTAGGAAGCTCAGCTTAACCCTCTTGAGCATAAAGGACTACAATGACAGAAAATATCAATGTTTAATTAATTTTCACAATATGCAAACATTCCTTGCTATTGTCAACCCTCTAAAACCCCTTTTCATTAATTGACTCCATGTGTTTCGGGCTCTTGTGTTACTAATCCCAGCACATGATTATAGATTAATCAGTCAACTCTCCATCCTCACATGCTTAATCACCCAGCAAATCTGCCTTCCCTGCATTGTTTTGCCTTATATTGGCTGTAAGGCTTATTTAAATTGTTTTCTGCAATTCTCCTTGCAGCTAAAATTTCATACCTGGGTTGGCTGATATTAACGTAGGTAAAAAACAAAATGTATTAACCTTCATGGTCAGAAAAGAATCCTGGGCAATGTCAGGCCTTTGCCGAGGCCCCACCTCTACTGAGTGGCTGCTTTTTCATCACTGCTCAGTACAGCTGTGTAGGGTAATCATAACAGGAGCCTGCTCCATAGAAGGTGGAGAAAAGTATGGACTTCCTTTTACATTGGTAGAAAGGAAGAGTGCTGCTGGTGGAGGATGCTGGAAGGGATAACAGAGCACGTCGGCTCCTTCTGTCACTCACTCACCCGCTATGGCCTGTAACCAGCTTTCCCTCTCAACCTGCATTTACTCATGTAGAGATAATGGTACTGGCCTGCCACTTGAGAGGACGGGTGTGGCCTCAGAGGGCACACATGGGCATGCACAGATAAATAGCAGGCAAGATTCTGATCTTGTAAACTGAAAAACATACTAGTAAAATCTGGAACCCAAAATTCTCTTTAAAAAAGTTCGATTAGGGAAAATTAATTTAGTAGGCTTGGAAAACTGTGTGCACAACTTAGTGTATCTATCACGGAAGACTTTCCATGGAAAACTAAACAACAGATAATGACATTTCAGAAGGGAATTCTACTAAACGTGGAAGCTGAGAAAGTTGAAGCAAGGTATTTAGAGTATTCTCTTCCAAAATTGTTCATGAACTAAAGAGAAGGGTGACTGCAGTTTTACAGGGAAAAATTACCATGGCACTAGCTGAAAGGGCGGCAAGGTGGGGACAAGTAGGGGGTTACTGCTTTCCTTTGGGGCTAACAGCATGCTCAGTGGACCCTAGGGCACCTGAGGACTTGGAGGAACCCGTGAGGGCAGGTTACCTTCACAGTGACACCGAGACATCAACTGTCTGCTTTTTTTTTCTGTTAGTATTTGCACAGGTGCTGAAGACGTGCTGTAACGAAGAGCTGCTAGGGTCTCAGCACCTAAGACCTCAGCACTGAATAGAAGTCACCGTGCTCTTCATGCCATGGACTTCATTAAAGCAGGGGAATACACAGAAACAAAATACTGCTTTCAACTCCTCAGAGTCTCGCTACAGGACAAGTGGAGCTCTTACCTAGAGCAGCAGATGCTCAGGAAGCCTCCTTGTTTTAAGGTAAGTAACTGTGTGCCTACTTCCATGATAAGCAGATACATTTCTCAGAAAACATCATTCAGTTGACAACCAGCAAATGATTAGTTCCAGGTGGGTTTGAGGCAGATACTTCTGCAAAGATGAACAAAATGAGACTGTTGCTTAAAGGAAGCCATTCTTCATCACAATGGCACTAATGTTTGTCACAAAAATTAGAAATTTGACAAGCATCTGTCACCAGGACAACCGTAAGGAAAACTTATGTACAACACTATAAAAGGTTCCTAACGCAATGACTCCTCACCAGGTCAATGAGCATGTTGAAAACGGGACTTGCTAATGCTTGCTGATGAAGAGATCAAGGGGGAAACTGAGCTTTGCATCACTATCACAAGCCACCTGTGATAAACAAGGTGTGATTTGACACACAGTTTCTGAGGTTTCAGCCTATGTGTAGCTAGATTAACTCTATAGTTTTAGGGCCCCGTGTCTGCAAAATATCATGGCAGAAAGCATGTGGTGGAGCAATATTGCATAGCCCATGATGGTCATGCAGGGAGGGGGAGGGATGATCCAGAACAATATAACCTTCAATGTCACATAGCTAATGACCCCTGTAACAGTACATTTAGTTACTAATCCACTGATGACAGTACTGTGCTCATGATATGGTCACCTCTCCTTAGTGCCAACAGATGAGAACTAAGCCTTCAGCACATGTGCTTTCAACTGAACCCATCATATGCATACATACACAAATGGTAATGGTGTTAAGGTTTTCACAATCCATATAACTCAATAGATCAATATTTTCTAAATGACCTGTAGCTGATATATTATATTATATTATATTATATTATATTATATTATATTATATTA